>OY755238.1:34043633-34327003 GCA_963576725.1 Azorinus chamasolen | reverse complement strand
CATCTGATCAGGGTCTGCTCTGTTTGCTTATGAAGTAATATAGATATTATTTTACAGTTTCTGCCATGGCCAAAAGTTCATGTGTCCATGTGCTATATAGCAATGAATCTCATTCATGATGTAATTATATTTTACATGAATATTACATGGAGTAAAGGGTTAATAGGGAAAGGATATGTTTATTCATATAATTAGGTTTTGCTTTCTTTGTAAATAAAAACAATACATGTGACAGATACCAGAAAGCTATCCATATCCGGTGCGTTTATGCATATGATTATAAAAATAACAAAATTAAACATTTACCTCATAAAACGCCTTTTCACACTTTAGCGAACAGAGTGGACCCTGATCAGACAGCGCGTTAACATTTTACTTCATTTTGGGATGCGTTTTAACGCTTTAGCGAACAGAGTGGACCCTGATCAGACAGCGCGTTAACATTTTACTTCATTTTGGGATGCGTTTTAACGCTTTTCCATACAGAGTAGACCCGGAACAGACAGCATTTTCAATAATCTCGTCTGTCTCAAATCTAAATAAAATTGTTAATAACCTGATATATATATATGTTATTTTGAGAAAGGTATTTAGCAATGTGTTATCTAAAACGTCTTTGTTTAGCTTAGACTGAAATAAACTAATAAAGTCATTTAACTGGCCTTAACCCTTTCCTTCATACAAATTTTTCACGCCTTTTCAGGTAGACTAAGAACAGGCGGCTCGTGTAGCCGTCTTTTCAGGGTTTGCTCTGCTTGCTAATGAAATTATAATAGATCTAAGTCCACAGTTTCTACCAATAACAAATATTAACGTGCACATACGTCATTGTAAAACATCAGCTAAGAAATATTCACGATGTCATTATAATTTTATCATTTACACGAGTTTTCAAATGGTGTCTAATTTTGGGTGTTATATTTGACAGTCTGGTATTGTTCGCCAATTAATTCCTTACTTTATTTACTTACAGTAAAACCTCTCTATAACGGCCACTAAATTACAACAAGTATATTGTGTTAAAGGCAGGCGGCTGCTTAAAGCAAGGTGAAAGTAAAACAAAAACGCTCCTATAGGAGCGTTTTGTTTACTTTCACCTTGCTTTAAGCGGACATCTGTCCTAAATACCAACTAATTAACACAATTTAGTGGCCGTTATAGAGAGGTTTTACTGTATTAGCATTTTATACTCTATGTACAGAAGAACCTGTCTTCAGCAACCATATAAGCAATAAACATTGGGATCGATAAGAGCAGGTGGCTGTTAAATGCAGGGTAGAAGTAATACACAGAGCTCCTAGGGGAGCTCTCTGTATCACTTTCTCCCTACCTCCATTCAGCTATCAACAGTTTGTTGGTTGATGTTGTTGTTAACATTATTCTCCTTTCCTTTATATACATGTAAACGCCTTTTTCGCACTTTTGCAAACAGAGCAGACCCAGATCAGACGGCTCCTATCAAATCTCTGCTCTGTTTGCTTCTGGTTTAATATAGATCAGATAATTTGAAGTAAATGCTTGGTCTTAGGTTTCAAGATCAAGTACGTGAATTCCAGGCCTGATTCTAAAGTTTCTGTTTGAGCCACAACAACACTCGTACATATGCAATTATAAAACAGAGTACCGCGTACGGTACATGATACAACCACTTGCAAAACTGATTATAAAAAGAGAAACATACTTGAAGTTAACATTTTGAAATAAAAAGTTAAACCGTCCTTATTTTTGGAGAAAATTGCAGAAGTGAAAGAAGAGATGCTGCCAGAATCCGTACTCAGAGGGAGAAATCCCTAATCACTTGTAAAAGAATGCGGGATTAATCCATGGAAGGGGGGGGGGGGCTTTTTTCAAATCACTGCATTGAAATAACCTTATTTAAAATAGCCTTCAGTTTCTGATTCAATATGCCTTGTATGCGTTGACATTTTTCTAATCTGTGCTTCAGATCTTGATCTCCATATTAAGGTGGTATTATATTAAAAAAATGAAGTGCGTATGGTGCAAGGGCCATAACTCTGTAACGACAAATTGAATGAACCTCAAAATCAAGTCAGCTTCAGATTTTGTTGCATAAAACATTTGTGTGAAGATTCATTAATATCATTTTAATAGTGGGTTTTTTTCCAGAAAACAGACAAACCAAATGTTGACCGACGAACAAAGAAACGGACGCACAGAGTTCTATGGCCATGAACTCCGTAACGACAAATCCAATGAGACTCAGAATCGACCCAGCTTCAGATCTTGGAGCATTAAAGATGTCTGTGACGTTTGATTAATATCCGTCAGATACGTGAAAACGGCGGACAAACAAAATGTTGACGGACGAACGAACGGGCGGGCGGACAGGGTCACGCCAATATACGACCACTTTTGTTAGGTGGGCGTATAAAAATCAGTTAATGAATAGTCATGATATTATTTCTTACATGAATATTAAACAGGGAGAGGGTTAATGGTCGCTGTAGACAGGTTTAACCCTTTCTTTCATATAAACATGTTTTCACGTAGCTGCAAATAGAGTAGACCCAGATCAGACGGCTTCTATAGGAGCCGTCAGATCAGGGATTGCTCTCTTTGCCAATGTTCCACCTTCCATATTTCATTAGGCTATAACTATTTTGTCCATGATTATTCAGTAAGTATTGAAATTTGGAATTAACATAGAACAGGGAAAGGGTTAACTGTAAAGCCATACATTACAAGAAAGTATGCACTTTACAAGCTTAACATCAATGTAAGAAGCAATAAAGTCATAGATATAAATTTACATAATTACATTGTATATATATGAATGTATGTAGTAAAATCTCTAATATTCGAATTTTTGGATATAGAAGAATTTAAACCTTTTTAGGCAGGTGGCTGCTTAATGCATGGTGGAAGTCATGCAGAAAGCTCCTGGAGGATCTTTCTGCATGACGTTCACCATGCATTAAGCTGAAATGATGCGTATTTTAGTGTTCGAATAATCGAGATTTTACTTGAGATTGTATATATCAATTTTAATAATGACGTATGAAAAGATGAATGTTCAGTCATGGTAGAAACTGAAGAATCAGATCTTTATCATTCCATAACCCTTTACTCAGGGTCTGTCTTGTTTGCTTATGAAATAATATAGATATGATTCGACAGTGTCTGTCATGGTAAAACATTCTTTTGTTTATGTGATGTTAAAAAAATTTCAGTGAATTAATATTTTTGAAGTGAAACATTATGGCATACATGTTTACGGAAGGGATAAGCAAACAGAGCAGACCCTTATCAGATGACTCCTTCAAGGGCTGTTTGCTCTACTCTGTTTGCGGAAGCTTCAAAAGACGTCTCCGTCGGCATGATAAAAGGCTAAAAATACGTTTTACCCTATTCCATGAATATTCATGTAAGAAATTAATAATGACAT
The DNA here is from genome assembly GCA_963576725.1 of Azorinus chamasolen. Taxonomy (NCBI): domain Eukaryota; kingdom Metazoa; phylum Mollusca; class Bivalvia; order Cardiida; family Solecurtidae; genus Azorinus; species Azorinus chamasolen. Next base: position 34,323,597 of record OY755238.1, on the reverse strand, counting down.
TATGAATATTAATGTTAGACATTATGACATATTCATTAGATTAATTGTTGTAATAGCACATGGATACGGGAACTTTGATAATGGCAATATTGAACATTCATGTAAGAAATAATGATATCATGAATATTTATTTGCTGGAACTTTAAAACGGCATTTGTACACATGAATGTTTGATATTGGTAGAACCTATGGACCCAGATTTATTATAATTTCATAAGCAAATAAGCAAGCAGAGCAGACCCTGACGTCTCCTGCAGGATCCGTCTGATCGTGGTCTACATTGTTGGCAAAAGCGTGAACAGGCGTCTATACGCAGGAATGGGTTAGGTAGTTACTTTAACCCATTCCCTCATTAGATCCAGCCGCTTTGAATATATCTACCGAAAAGGAGCATTAACTAGAGAAAATGACAATTTTAGAATTCTATAGTTTGAAACCATTGTGATAAATAGAGCATTTGCTCCTATATGAGCAACTGCTCTATTTATCACAATGGTTTCAACATGTGATTTTAACAGAGGTGTAGAAATGCGCATTTATAGAGGAAAGGGTTAACATGATACATTTGCCAAAAGTTTGGATCCAGATCCAGTATGGTGCCGGATAAGCCGATGTTTTATCAGGACCCAAACTGTTTGACACTCTAGTTGTGGTTTTGGGGAAATAAATTAAAGATATCCCCATTTTAACCCTTTCCTCCATAGGCTATTTTTAGATCCAACCACTTTGAATAAATCTACCGAAAAGGAGCATATTTTTTTTAGAATTTTGTAGTTTGAAACCATTATGATAAATAGAGCATTTGCTCCTATAGGAGCAATTGCTCTATTTATCACAATGGTTTCATAAAGTGACTTTTACAGAGGCGTAGAAAGGCGTATTTATGGAGGAAAGGGTTAAAAACTGAAACAGACGATACTTTTAGCAGACGATATTTATTGGACGCCGAAGGGATGGGGAAAAAATCATGACTTTCAAGGTCTGCGTTCGGCTGTCACTTTTATTTTTTTCTGAATGACAAATATGAACTTTAATTTCCACCTGTTCTGGTAGCGTGAAATAATGGGGGATGCCTTGTTTCATGACTCTGTTTAAAATAGGATATGTTATTACAGTAATGGCGTGCATCACAGAAACGCACACGCGTGCACGCACGTACAAATGCACATATACACAAATGGGTTCCGTTCACGTGTCCCATATGTTGTTTTCCTTTTCACCGCAGTTCGACCGGTAATGAAATTAAATGCGTGAAAAAGAATGCAAACAGGAGGGACGCTAGGTGTTAATCGATATACCGCCATTGTTGTATTCCCTTTGATGTCCGCCGCTCGTTAACTCTTCGCCAGTCATGAAATTGTCGTCTATAAAAGTGTTGTCTGCTTAATTTTGCAAACTAGATATTTTGTCCATGTGTTTCAAAAAACAACAATAAGCGTGTCAAAGATGTTAATCCGAATGATATACTCCAGTTACGCGGCGTCGCATCTGGATCAAAACTGCTTGCATAGTTATTGACGAATTTGCACCTAGTCTAGCAGTAATTAACACATGCCGGCAAAATGTACCTTTGATGTCGGTAGTCGACAAAGGATACACAATTCACTGCTTATTAACCGAGGAAAAAACTGAATAATTAATTCGAAGTGATGTCTAATTTCATATTTATGATACGTACTTATGCAAGGGAGGTAACTCTAACGCGCCTATATCCAAACCGCAATTTCGAGTCGATTGCTATTTTCTATTCGTTCTTTTCAATTTTTCAGCAATAAGAACTAATTTTGGCGAGTTTATTTTCATTGATATGAGGCGTAGATGGGTTAACAGTTTACCCCATGAGTGTAAGAAATATACGAAATAATGAAATACACTGTACATAAGTTCACAGCTAATACAAGTCTAAAGTAATGCTGAAAACTCCTATAGGAGTTTTCAGCATTACTTTCGACCTACATTAAGCTCTCCCGTGTGTTTCTAGATATGCGTAGTTGCACATTTTATAATCAGTAAGTCTGTATTGTAATTTTTGGAAGGGCCGAAGTTTTACTTCGAGTTATCCCGAAGTACGAGTTATCCGAGTTCGAGATATCGAAGTTCAACTGTTATTGAAACCATTGTTGATTTCAACAATGAATACTAGAAAAAATGTTTTACTCCATAGATGCGACTTTATACGCCTTTGCAAACAGAGTAGATCCAGATCAAACAGCTCTTGTTGGATATGCCTGATAAGGATCCGCCCTGTTTGCTTATGAAATCATATAGATCTGATTTTTCTGCTTCTGCATTGGCTAACATTTCCTGTGTTCATAAGCCTTTATAAAAAATAATCTAAATTGATATGTATGATGCCGTGACTGTTTGTGGAGTAAAGGGTTAATAATTTTCCAGTTTGTGTTTCTCGGTCAATACATCACCAGTAAAACATCTCTATAACGTACACTCAAAATATGTCTAATTCTGATTCTCAACATTTAGTAGCTTATTGCAGGAGGAAAGTAATGCAGAAAGTTCCAATAGGAGCTTTCTCCATTACTTTCGTTCTGCATTAATTAGCCTTCTATTTTTAAACGCAACCCTGTTGGTTCATAAGCACTATAACAGATATAGACGTATTTAAGCATTGCTTACAGAGTAGACCGAGACCAGACATCGCCTGTTGCAGCTGTCTGATTGTGGTCTTCTCTGTTTGCTTATGAAATGATATAGATCTGATTCTACATTTTCTGCCATGGTCGAAAATGAATTCGTTCATACTTAAATTATAAAGAAAACACCCAGCTAATTAATAGTCATAGTGTCATTATTTCATACATGAATATTGATGAGGTAAATAACCCATTCTCCGCATAGGCTATTTTTAGATCCGACCTCTTTGATTAAATCTACCATAAAGGAACATAAACTAGAGAAAAGGATTTTTTTTTCAGAATTATGTAGTTTTGAAACCATTGTGATATACATGTATAGAGCATTTGCTCCACAGGAGCAAATGCTCTATTTATCGCAATGGTTTCACAAGGTAACTTTTTCAGAAGCGTCGAAAGGCGTCAATATGCGTGAATGGGATAATTAAGTGGTTGCTATAGAGATTTTCTACTGTATGTTGGGCTCTTTGGTCCATTCCCAAACGTATATAAATATATTTGTACCCACGTTAACAGCCAATTTATACGTTTGAGCTGTCTGCCTTACATGTTCAATGGCGCAACATTATACCATTCATTATCAAATTTTCTTTATGATAAATATCTAAATGAACAGCTGGTTTATTAATAAATTTGAACGACAATAAATTTGTCTGCTGTGTATGTTAGTACCACTATAAATTGTCTGGTGTTTCTAAATAAGGAAACATTTATTAGCCCTTAGCCTGTCAATCACGGTCTGACTCGTACATTGTATGTTCAATCAGTTTGGATCCGGATGAGACGCCGAGTAACTCGGCGTCTCATCCAGATCCAAGCTGTTTGATACACTCGGTATGTAGTTTCTTAAAAGTTCTAACGGATCGGAAAGAAGCGAACCAATCATACAAACATTAGTTTGTACATATTAAGGGTGGGTAAAGTACATTTACAAGAAAACCTCTCTAAATCGGACTTTTATTTAAGAAGAAATTTAACTCCTCTTTAGGAAGGTGCATGGTTGCTTTACAGGGTGGATGTCATACAGAAAGCTCCACACGGAGATTTCTGCATGACATTCACCCTGTATTAAGATGCAACCTGCCTTACAGACTGGCATTGATAATTCAGTTGTAATTTGAAAGTCCGTCTTAGAGAGGCTACACTGTAGCTATAATAAAAGTGCGTGGTTCCTTTCCATCAAGTGTAGAAACGTAGAGCACACGTGGAAAGAATTGTAAGAGATAGGCAAACTATTACTCATGAGCATTTTCATGATAACCGTTACGAACCATTACGAACAGTTTGGATCAGAATGATATGATGAATTACTCTACATCATAACAGGATGATAACCATTTCGAGGTGGCATCTGATCAGGGACTTCGCTGTTTACCGTAAACCTTATAACCCTTATAAGCGTGTTTTCACGCATTTGCAAACAGAGCAGACCCAGATCAGAGGCTCCTATAGGAGCCGTCTGATCAGGGTCTGCTCTACTTGCTACTGGAATTTGATAGATATGTTTCTTTACTTTCTAAAATGGCTACAATGTTCCACCTTCCATATTTCATCATAACTATTTTGTCCATGAAACCGGGAAAGGGATAACATCCAGTGTCATGCCTGCACTTTACTCCATTTGACATTTTCATTTATTTATCTCAGTTCTTCATTTCACTAAACTGTTTTAACGAGATTGGGTTTGCAGACGACGACTAGAAATATGGCGCCAAATGGGTTAAAAACGGTTATTTCTTCTGCGAACCATTGAAGACAGACGACATTTTCTTCAGACAATTCAGCATGCTACAGATCGCAGTTGAGTCAGAGCAGGTAATGCAGACGACATTTTGGAAGTAGGCGACACTTCTGACAATTTGTTAGGCCAATTCCTTTCAACGCTGATTTTTTAAATGGACTATTCCAGTAATCAAAATGGCCAAGCTTACCGTGAATATTCCGGGATATATTATTTGTTAACGCTTTACTCCATGAATATTCATGTAAACAATAATGACAGCATGAATATTAATTAGCTTAATTGCTTTAATAGTGCAATAGACACAGGACGTTTTGACCATGGCAGAAACTCATATCTATATGTTATATCATAAGTAAACAGAGCAGACCCTGATCAGACGGCTCCTACAGTAGCCGTCTGATCTGGATCTACTCTGTTTGAAAGGGCAAAGAAAGGCATATTTATTGAGTACAGGGTTAAGAAGAGTTTAGCATGACAAACAGTGCAGATTTTGATGAGAGGGCTCATCAGAGTCTACATTGTTTACAAATGGCAGTATTAACCCGTGTACAGCACTGAAAGTGTTAATATCACATTTGTTACTCGTCAGCTCATCAGAATCCAAACTGTTTGACATAATGATTGTGATTTTAACCGTTTGAATGTGGAAAGGCTAAACCCTTTCCTCCATAAATACGCATTTCTATGCCTCTGTAAAATTCATATATTGAAACCATTGTGATAAATAGAGCATTTGCTCCTATAGAAGCAAATGCTCTATTTATCACAATGGTTTCAAACAACAAAATTCTAAAATTTTCATTTTCTCTAGTTAATGCTCCTTTTCGGTAGATTTATTCGAAGAGGTTGGATCTAAAAATAGCCTATGAGGTAATGGGTTAAGCGAGTGTAATGTCATTTTTGCAAACAGTGTAGACCCAGACTAGACAGCTTCTAGAGGAGCCCGATCAGGGTATGTTCTGTTTGCCATTCAAAATCCTCTGGCAAATGTTTTCCTTTCTTACTGTATGAACGCTACAAATTAAAATGATAGACGCGTAGCGTTGAAAGGGTTAACAGAAATAGGCGGGCCAACCACTGTTAAGGATTAATCCGATTTTATTGCAGACAAAAGTTATACCACGGGAGCCTAAAATTGTATCAAAATAACACTGAAAAGTCTTAGAATCCTATCAGACCCCTATACTCTTTAACACCTGGTGTTTTAGAATACATGTATAGGGGTCTGACAGGATTCTAAAAGCTTTTCAGTTTTCAGGCCCCTGTTGTTATACATTTTTTTAATTGATCAAACATGCCTTTGTTATCCCAGGTATTACATACAGTAGAACCCCTCTAATGCGACCACTTTAAGTATAATCACATCTGTCTTTATAAGCAAGTGGTTGCTTCATGCAGGACGAAAGTTATGCAGAAAGCTCCTATTTCTGCATAACTTTCTTCCTGCATTAAACTACCACCTGCCTCTGCCACCCAGAATTGTGTCCCTTTTTTGATGCGCATTCGATGGGTTTTACTGTATATTAAAGGATTCGTGATCTTCTGGAGGGAAGACGGGCGCTATACCACAGGGTTAATCCTTGACTCAAAGAATATTCATGTCAGAAATAATGACATGAGAAATAATTACTTACATGCATATGCATTTTCACTATGGTAACTTACTAAAGAAATGTTTTATCATGGCAGAAAATGTGGAATAAAATCTACATAAGCAAATCGAGCAGACACGTTTGATCTGGGCTTTCTCTATTTGCAAAACTGTTAAATGGTTAATGAGGCCCACTGTTTTACATACATAATGTGTTAAATTGTTAATGAAGCCCACTGTCTTACATACACACCCGTTTACGCCCCTGCATGCAAAAACCGTAGACACAGGGTTTGCTCTGTTTGCTTAACCCTTTACTCCGTGAACATTCATGTGAGAATGACATCATGAATATTAATTAGATTGTTTTCTTATAGTGGCACATAGACGCAGAAATGTTTGGCCATGTTAGAAAATGAAGAATCAGATTAGTATGCATGTAATTCTAACAGTAAACGGAGCAGATCCTGGTCAGACGGCTCGTATAGGGGCCGTCTGATCTGGGTCTACTCTGTTTGCAAAGGCGTGAAGAGGCGACCGTATCAGGAACAGATATTTAAATGAGCATTGAATGTATTGCATGATTTCACATAAGAGGAGAAAACCTTACACTTTGTTAAACTATTTACTTCATTTCTCCACCAAATGCATGTGCTATGAGAACCGGCACTCATTTGAATCACATCTATTGAGAAGTCACACCACAATATGTTGTATAGAAAAAGGGACGTTTGCGTCTGATATAACCCTATCCCGCCCCCTCCTACCCTACCCCCTTATCTTGAACTTACGAAAGCTTTGGAGCCAGTCGACCGAAATATCGTTGGACCGAAAACTATCGCAGATACTAACATACTGTTGAACATGTATTAAGCGGCCATCGAAAAGAGGTCTAATTATGGCTCTGTAAGGCAGGTGGTAGCTTAATGCAGGTCAAAAGCAATGCAGAATGCTCCTATACGTTTGCCCTGCATTAACCCATTTCCTCATATTGGCGACTTTTGACGACTCTGTAAAAGTCACTTTGCGAAACCATTGTGATAAATAGAGCATTTGCTCCTATAGGAGCAAATGCTCTATTTATCACAGTGGTTTCAAACTACAAAATTCTAATTTTTTCCTTTTCTCTAGTTAATGGTCATTTTCGGTAGATTTATTCGAAGAGGTTGGATCTAAAAATAGCCTATGAGGGAATGGGTTAAGCTGCCACCTGCTTTTAAGACTGATATGTTCAATAAATCAATGGCCGTTTAAGACAGGTTCTACTATAAATCAATGGCCGTTTAGGACAGGTTCTACTATACGTATGCAAGGACTTACGGCAGTTTCGGTCGTACGAAGTTTGTCATAATTAGTACAATTATGTCATTTTGCTAGCAGTAACGTAAATTACAGAACAGAACAGAACATTTTTTTACAGCTTCCGATTATTTTGGTCGTAAATAAGGACTTACGATTACAGCAGAACCCCTCCAGTGCGACCACTGTATGAATTGAAATAAATGTCTTTAAAAGCAGGTGGTTGCTTAATGCAGCTCGAAAGTTATGCAGAAAGCTCCAACAGGAGGGTTTAACTGTATTTCAGTCGTACACTACAGTAGAACCCCTCTAATGCGACCACTTAATGAATAAACATAGGTGTCTTTATAAGCAGGTGGTAGCTTAATGCAGCACAAAAGTAATGCAGAAAGCTCCTAGAGGAGCTTTCTGCATTACTTTTGTCCTGCATTAAGCTACCACCTGCATCTAGCACCCAGAATTATACCGATTTTAGGTCGTCGCATTAGCGGGGTTTTACTGTATTTCGTAGCCAGATACCTGATCTGATGAAATTGCACACAGTGTAAATTGTCAAAAGTCCTGTATAATCAAAGCAGCTATCAAATTGATATGAACTGCACCAAGGACCCCGTCCTACGAAACATCGTAGACTGAAATCATCTTAACCCTTTCCTCCATAATTACGCCTTTCTAAGCCTCTGTAAAAATCACCTGTTGAAACCATTGTGATAAATAGAGCATAATCAGATCTATATCATTTTATAAGCAAACAGAGAAGATCCGGGTCAGAAAAATCCTACACGACCCGTCTGGTCTAGGTCTACTTTATCTGCAAAGGTGTGAAAAGGTTACGATGTATATTTCTCATGTAAATGGTTAAAAAATCGCAACTATGGAAGCGTGTTGCATAACGTGTGTCCTGCATTAACCCTTTCCCTGTGAATATTAATTCTACCCTTTACTCCGTGACTACAGACTTAAACTTAGATCCTACCTTTTTCGTGACCGTTGTAGCGGGGTTTTATCGTGCCATGGACAGCCTTGTCAAGTCTTGTATATTAAAATATTCATATCAAAGGCATCTATTTATCATCTGCCTCAGAACTGAACGACATTAACGACTATCGAAAAAGCCAGAGCATGACAGTAACTACCGGTGCTAATCAAGATGGCGATAAATATGTCCTGCTGTAGAAAATAATAATGAAAATGTTTATGAGTGTACATGTAGCAAGAATTGATATGATGATGATGATGGTGGTGATGGTGATGATGACGACGACGATAATTATGATGATGATAACGACGATAATGATATTCTCTCTGTCTCTTAATCCACACATGTGTACATGTACTCTAAATGGCGATATGGTTCTATTTTCGGCTTTTGAAGACGACAACCATCTCAAAATTAGCATGTCGTTATTTGCCTGTCTGGCTCTGTCTGTCTGTCTCTGTCTGTCTGTCTGTCTCTCTATCTCTGTCTATCTGTCTCTGTCTGCCTCTATCCCTTTCTCTTTCTGTCTCTCTCTGTCTCTCTGTCTGTATCTGTCTCTCTCTCTCTCTGTGTGTGTCTCTCTCTCTCCCCCCCCTCTCTCTCTCTCTCTCTCTCTCTCTCTCTCCTCCCCCCACCCACAGTCCTTTTACGAATACATACAGGTTAGAACTCAAATAGAAATTTATTTGTAACAATGTACATTGTAATTTTATATGTAAATATCGCCTATTAAAGCCTGGGGAAAGGGGAATTCAGACGCTAGTTCCGCTGCTTATATGCCGATATTCATGACGTAACCTATTGATTGATGAATATTCATGTAAGAAAAAAATGACATATTAAATTTGTATGTCATTGTGACATAGGCAAAACACAAATCATTTACCATGGCAAGTGTAGAATCAGATCTACATTATTTCACCAGCAAAAAGAGCAGACCATGATCAGACGGCTCCTACAGGAGTCATCTGATGGGCCTACGCTGTTTGCAAGACATAAAAAGGCGTCAGTCCCGATATATGACACCAACCCTTGAGCATTTCCTCCATAAATACGCATTTCTACGCCTCTGTAATAACCACTTCTTGAAACCATTGTGATAAATAGAGCATTTGCTCCTAAAGGAGCAAATGCTCTATTTATCACAATGGTTTCAAACTACCAAAATTCTAAAATTTTACTTTTCACTAGTAAATGCTCCTTTTTGGGTAGATTCATTCAAAGAGGTTGGGTCTAAAATAGCATATGGAGGAATGGGTTAAACTTTGTGAACACTGTAGAAACAGATCATATACCGCCAGGTTCTGCATTGTTTGCCAAACAAGACAGGATAGAGAAAAATGTGATTTGTTGGATGACTAACAATGCAGACCCTGATCAGACACCGTGTCTTAACCCTTTCCTTGTTGTATATCTATGTAAGAAATAATGAAATCGTAAACATTTAATTAGCTGAATTATGTACACATGGTAGTTTGGTTATGGCAGGAACTGTGAAGTCAAATCTGTTATAATTTCATTAGCAAACAGAGCTGACCCTGATCAGACGGCTCTTACAAATGGGTGAAAAGGCGTTTGTATGAGGGAGAGAGTTAAATGCGACGTCTGCTATTGGTCACACATTGCTTTCAAAACCTAACGTTTTCGTATTATATAGCGGGGCGCAGATATGTATCTACATCCATTTATAGCGATTATTTCAATGAGTGTACCTTGTAATATTTTAACACTGATTACAAAAACATTTTTGCCTAGAGATATGAAAGAACTCGAAATCTTGTCGCATCTAACTACCGTAGTAAGTAGCATTATTTCGCCGCTGAACATCAAAGAGATTGTAAATGAATGAACGGCTCCAATGAAACGTAACAAAGCGGGCAAGGTGCGCGCGACCATTCTGGTACATAAGGGAATATGATTATCAAAATAGGTTAAAACAAATCTTTTTTATTTTTGAAAGCACCATCGCTTTTGTCAGAAATCGATGGTTATTTCAAAATTCAATTGATTCTATCATGATAATGTGCAGAAGTAATACAGCATACCATTTCGTATAGTAAATACGGCCTCGACGCCCCTGTTCTAAAAGTACACTACGCCTAACTGTCAATCAAGTTTAGCTCCGCCCATCGAACTCGTACTAGAGTGTAAAGTGGCCGAGTTCGGTGCAAGATTGTTGTGTTATATTGCGCGTTGTACAGGATTAATAAACAGAAAGCGCGTGTACGGCAATTTAATCGGTGATTTGGATTAACAGACAGTTACATAGTTCGGATTAAAATTAATATCAGCTGGAATGGAGGTGTAGAAGATGGGTAAAAACGCCAGTAAACACGGTAGGTTCACAATGGGACAGTGTGTCAAAAATTTTGGCCTTTCTCTGCTCACTGAGTGTACAGTGTCTTTTACAGGCTCCGTGTGTAGTGTTTTCACGTTGATGTTTTTCATAGATCACATTACGTTAAGGTCATTTTACAGACAAAAATAGTATGGTTTAGTTTAGTGAACAGACTATGTTTGTTGCATGTGTGTTGTTAGTGAAGTTTTCCCCGTGTAGCCCCATATATGTGATAACGTAACCCCATGCTTTACACATGTCACTAATGGACCATTGACCAGACGAATGGTCAGTTCGTCTGCATACATGTAGATACTAAATCTTGTCGTCTGCTACGAAAATTCGCCTGCTGGTAAATATGAATCCTCCGAAATACGTTACGCTTGACAAACTTTCGGTTTATAATCGTTTCAGTGATAAACAAGTGAAATTTTAATCAAGATATTGTCACAATATGAGCTGGATCCATACTGTTTTTTATAAATTTGTTAGTGAAGTTTTGTTCAGATTTTGATGTTGATATGAAAGGACATAATAAACAGTTGTGCATGCATCCTATCTAGAGCCAATGGCGCCATGAATCACAGGAGATATTAACCCTTTCAATGCAGGAAACTAATCTCTACTGTCCTTTACAAACAATGTAGACTCAGATGAGGGCCTCCTAGAGGAGTCCTCTCACCAGGGACAGCACTGTTTGTCATGTTACACTTTTCTTTAGAAAAAAAATCCTTTAAATTCATCATAAGCTTGACCAGATTGAATTTTGGAATAGTCCATCTGAAATTTCAGGGTTGTAAGGGTTAACACTCAAAGGAAATTCCGTTAATTGCCAATTACTGAATTGAGTTCTAAACGGTGTTGTAATTTTTTGCCTTACCAAATTACTAATTGGTTACGATATGATTGCACTGGCACTAAGAATGCTAACAAATAGATCACCCATGATTTTGATGCCACCAATTGACGTTTTGATATAGTATTTTCATTCATATTAATGAATAATTTATAATGGTAAAATGGAATTCCTGAAGCTAGATGTGGTCATTTGACAGAAGCTTTATATTGTTGCCGTATTTACCCAAAATAATTCCCAATATTCCCTCCACTGGTGTGTAAAACTGTAAGTCAGTTTGGCACTATTTTAATCCTGTTCTCCATAGATTTACACCTGTACACCTTTTAATGCCTTTGCAAACAGAGTAGAACCATCTGAATGGTGGTCTGCTCTGTTTGCTTATTTATTGAATTATATAGATTAGATTCTTCAGTTTCTGCCGTTGCCAAATGTTTTCTTGTTTATATGCTATTATGAAAATTAACCCTTTCCCTCATGTAAATGTGTTTTCACGCATCAGCAAACAGAGTAGACCCAGATCAGGAGCCGTCTGGTCAAGGTCTGATCTGTTTGCTAATAGCATTTGATAAATCTGTTTCTTTTGCTTTCTAAAATGTCTACAATGTTCCACCTTCCATTTTTCTTTATAACTATTTTGTTAATGAATACATGTATTCAGTAGGTATTGAAATTTGGCCTAATTACAGAACAGGGAAATGGTTAAGCGAATGTATTTTCAGACCCAACCTCTATGAGTAAATCAACCAAAAAGGAGTATTTGCTAGAAAAGGGAATTCTAAAATTGTGTTGTTTTGAAGCCATAATGATAAATAGAGCATTTGCTCCTATGGAGCAAATGTCTTATTTATCACAATGGCTTCAGAATGTGAATTTTACAGAGATGTTAAAAGTGGCCAGTTACTAAGATACGCCTTTTGACGCCTTTATAAATACTAAATAGATTGACCCAGATCTGACAGCTTTGTTTGTCTCGGCACAACTTGCACATCAGATACATTGCGCTTAACCCTTTACCTCATGGGCTATTTTTAGAATAAATCTACCGAAAAGGAGCATTAACTAGAGAAAAGGATTTTTTTTAGAATTTTGTAGTTTGAAACCATTGTAGGAGCAAATGCTCTATTTATCACAATGGTTTCAAGAAGTGACTTTTACAGAGATGTCAAAAGTCGTCAATATGAGGGAATGGGTGAAATAGGAGCAGGAGCTACTGATGTATTGATACCAACCTGTGCAGCAGTATAGGGTCTACTGCATTACACATGAGCGCAGGAATGCTTTGAAATCCCTCAAACCTGCCATTTGTCATCGAAAAGTGACATTTTGATGTTTTTGTGCGACTTTTTATTACGAATCATTAATATTTTGCTGTTAAGTCCCATCCTTTTTCACCGCTTACAACAAAACAATTATTGTTTCGCTTATGATATGCCTGACAAAGGGCAGGTTTCATGAAAGGTAAAAAATTGGAAATGGCAAATTATTTCTAAGTCAATCCTGCATTTTAGCCAAATGCAAAATTTTGTCCTTGTTTTAGTCCGTACAAACACGATTCATGTCAGATATTAACCGCTTACTTCATAGAAACACCATTGTTTTAATGCCTTTGCAAACAGAGTAGATCCACATCAGATGTATCATGTCTCCTGTAGGAGCCATCTGACCAGGGTCTGCACTCTGTATGCTTATGGAATAATATACCGTAGATCTCATTCTACAATTTCTGACATTCATATGATATATACAGTGGAACCTCATAATCTTGAACTGGGATAACTCGAACTTCAGGATTACTCAAACTAATACATGTAGTTACTAGTTAGGCCCTCTGAATTTTAAAAACAGTATTGCTCTAAAATGTAACACTATACATGTCTAGAAACACATATATTTGACCCCTCCCCTATTATATATATATCACAAACAGAGCAGACCCTGATCAGACAGCTCCTAGGCTACAGGAGCCATCTGATCTGGGTTTGCTCTGTTTGCAATGGTGTAGAAAGGAGTATTTACAAATGTATTCAATAAAGGGTTAACTCTCACTGCCAATGGCTTTTCTGTGATCACCTTTAACTGGCCATTCCCTCATATTGACGACTTTTGAAGACTGTAAAATTCACATTGTGAAACCATTGTGATAAATAGAGCATTTGCTCGTATAGGAGGAAATGCTGTATTTATCACAATGGTTTCAAACTACAAAATTCTTAAACATTCCTTTTTACACTAGTTAATGCTCCTTTTTGGTAGATCTATTCCAAGAGGTGTCTAAAAATAGTCTATGAGGTAATGGATTGACAATGCAAACTGCTTGAACCCAAATGAGATGCTGAGTAACAGGGTCAGTTTCTCATCTGGGTCCCTGCTTATAAAGCTTTTTAGTTGAGTCTGAGATCGTTCTCAAGCTTTTGATTGGTCAGATTTGAGTTCTCAAGCTTTTGATTGGTCAGATTTGAGCCTTTGGCTCAAATCTGACCAATCAAAAACTTGAGAACGATCTCAGACTCAGCTAAAAGTTTTATAAGCATGGACCCAGGATTTAGACTGTTTGCTTCTGTGATTATGTCTATTGATAGAGCTACAGTACTGTTAGATGAGGGTGCATACCCAAATATTAAAAATTAAAATTGTCATTTTCTCCACCAAACTCTATACTCTGAGCAATTTTTAGAGTCGTCTCTTTGAGACGATTCTAATGAGTGGTCACAGTAGAGGGTTTTGTGGAGAACTATTTAACCATTTCCTCCATAGGCCATTTTTAGACCCAACCTCTTTGAATGAATCTACCCAAAAGGAGCATTTACTAGAGAAATGTAAAATTTTAGAATTTTGTAGTTTGAAACCATTGTGATAAATAGAGCATTTTTCTTCTATAGGAGCAAATTTTTTTAATGCTCTACATGTATTTATCACAATGGTTTCAAGAAGTGGTTATTACAGAGGCGTAGGAAGTCGTATTTATGGAGGAAAGGGTTATCTTTACGCTTCTTATCTGGACCTGATTGAAACAAAAATTAATAAAATCAGAAATAAAAATTGAAGCAGATGACAGATTTTGCAGACGACAAATACGTTGTAGTGAAATTCAGAATGAGTTTAAGCCTAGGGCATGCTTAGTTATACATGTAATGTATGGTTTGTTTTCATGCATGGTAGTCTCTACCCCCATTTATTTTGGAGGAAATGCTCTATTTATCACAATGGTTTCAAACTACAAAATTCTTAAACATTCCTTTTTACACTAGTTAATGCTCCTTTTTGGTAGATTTATTCCAAGAGGTGTCTAAAAATAGTCTATGAGGTAATGGATTGACAATGCAAACTGCTTGAACCCAAACGAGATGCTGAGTAACAGGGTCAGTTTCTCATCAGGGTCCATGCGTATAAAGCTTTTAGTTGAGTCTGAATTTCGTTCTCAAGCTTTTGATTGGTCAGATTTGAGTTCTCAAGCTTTTGATTGGTCAGATTTGAGCCTTTGGCTCAAATCTGACCAATCAAAAACTTGAGAACGATCTCAGACTCAGCTAAAAGTTTTATAAGCATGGACCCAGGATTTAGACTGTTTGCTTCTGTGATTATGTCTATTGATAGAGCTACAGTACTGTTAGATGAGGGTGCATACCCAAATATTAAAAATTAAAATTGTCATTTTCTCCACCAAACTCTATACTCTGAGCAATTTTTAGAGTCGTCTCTTTGAGACGATTCTAATGAGTGGTCACAGTAGAGGGTTTTGTGGAGAACTATTTAACCATTTCCTCCATAGGCCATTTTTAGACCCAACCTCTTTGAATGAATCTACCCAAAAGGAGCATTTACTAGAGAAATGTAAAATTTTAGAATTTTGTAGTTTGAAACCATTGTGATAAATAGAGCATTTTTCTTCTATAGGAGCAAATTTTTTTAATGCTCTACATCAGGGTTCTTGCGAGGGCAAGAAATTGGGACATTTTCCCCATCAAAATTAGAAATGTCCCCATTTTTTTACTGTCATTGGGACAAGTGTCTCAAAAATGTCAGTTCTTACCAGAATAGTCCAAAGTAACCAGATCAGATTTAGATCAAATCAAACCGTGAATATGATCAGAGAAAATATTTACATATTAAGGAAATCAGTCATAGATCAAAGATTCATAAACATAGCATTTTCATAATGAATAATGGTTGAAAAAATATTTTCACACTTGTCGGTGTCTCACAGATTTTGAAAATGTCCCTACTTTTTAATTGTCAATGGGACACATGTCTCAAATATTTTCAATCCTCGCCAGAACCCTGCTCTACATGTATTTATCACAATGGTTTCAAGAAGTGGTTATTACAGAGGCGTAGGAAGTCGTATTTATGGAGGAAAGGGTTATCTTTACGCTTCTTATCTGGACCTGATTGAAACAAAAATTAATAAAATCAGAAATAAAAATTGAAGCAGATGACAGATTTTGCAGACGACAAATACGTTGTAGTGAAATTCAGAATGAGTTTAAGCCTAGGGCATGCTTAGTTATACATGTAATGTATGGTTTGTTTTCATGCATGGTAGTCTCTACCCCCATTTATTTTGGAGGAAATGCTCTATTTATCACAATGGTTTCAAACTACAAAATTCTTAAACATTCCTTTTTACACTAGTTAATGCTCCTTTTTGGTAGATTTATTCCAAGAGGTGTCTAAAAATAGTCTATGAGGTAATGGATTGACAATGCAAACTGCTTGAACCCAAACGAGATGCTGAGTAACAGGGTCAGTTTCTCATCAGGGTCCATGCGTATAAAGCTTTTAGTTGAGTCTGAATTTCGTTCTCAAGCTTTTGATTGGTCAGATTTGAGTTCTCAAGCTTTTGATTGGTCAGATTTGAGCCTTTGGCTCAAATCTGACCAATCAAAAACTTGAGAACGATCTCAGACTCAGCTAAAAGTTTTATAAGCATGGACCCAGGATTTAGACTTTTTTCTTCTGTGATTATGTTTTATATTGATAGAGCTACAGTACTGTTAGATGAGGGTGCATACCCAAATATTAAAAATTAAAATTGTCGTTTTCTCCACCAAACTCTATACTCTGAGCAATTTTTAGAGTCGTCTCTTTGAGACGATTCTAATGAGTGGTCACAGTAGAGGGTTTTGTGGAGAACTATTTAACCATTTCCTCCATAGGCCATTTTTAGACCCAACCTCTTTGAATGAATCTACCCAAAAGGAGCATTTACTAGAGAAATGTAAAATTTTAGAATTTTGTAGTTTGAAACCATTGTGATAAATAGAGCATTTCTCTCCTATAGGAGCAAGTGCTCTATTTATCACAATGGTTTCAAGAAGTGGTTAATAACAGAGGCGTAGAAAGGCGTATTTATAGAAGAAAGGGTTAAATTTACGCATCTTTATGGATCTGATTGAAACAAAAATGAATAAAATCAGAAATAAAAATTAAAGCAGATGACAGATTTTGCAGACGACAAATACGTTGTAGTGAAATTCAGAATGAGTTTAAGCCTAGGGCATGCTTAGTTATACATGTAATGTATGGTTTGTATTCATGCATGGTAGTCTCTACCCCCATTTATTTTGATTGCCGTAGTTTTTTATTTGTAGTTAATACATTTTTTCTTTTTTTTCATTTGATTTTATTTCATGCTACGCTTGCTGTCCTGGGTTGTATGTGTATAACAGTCCATCGGCCATGTGACACCCAATTACCCACAAACCAAGGTAAACTCAATGAAAATATGAAATTATGTTATCATACATATATTTGATATTTAACTGTTACCTTAATGTTTGTAAATTTGCAATTATTGCCTTTACACATCTTATGGATCCATTAAGACCTACAGATATATGAGACATTTGAGGAAATCTTCAATAATTGTTTTCTCATCAGAACTTATCGTCCTGGTACTCATTAGAATCCATTTACCCGTACTGAAGTGATTCTAAATAATATCACAAGATACTTTGGTTACAAAATACAAAATTTTGATCGAATAATACATCTGTTGCTGTAGATAAGAAAATCTAATTAAAGTAATTTTGATATTTACAGCCAAACCCTATCTTGCTGCTACTCATTAGAATCGCCTGTCCGAGGAGATTCTAATGAGTTGCTGCAAGATCGGGTGTGGCGGAGAAAGAAGAGATTTGGATAGATCAGTGTATATCTTATGTACAGTGATGCTCTTAATTGTTGAAGAGAAATTAGCTTTGGAGAATTGTAGCAGACGACAAATTTTGCAGACGACAATTACTAAGGGCGCAAAGAGTTAATATCCATCATTGCCAATTAAAGGAACACCTGTGACTGTCAACATATGGTTAACGCTTCGTGCTTTTAATAATTGTCGTCTGCTCAAGTTGTCTGCTACAGTTGTCAAAAGCTTCTTCTTTCCTTCCTTTTGTCTTCTAAATCTCATAAAAAATGTGTCAAACAGTTTTGTGTCTGATGAGGCACAGAGTTACTGAATGTTCCACTATAAGTGATTACCCAAACCGTTTGCGGATATTTTTCACAAAGTTTTTCTATTAATACATTCCCTCATATTGACGCTTTGGTAAGAGTCACTTTCTGAAACCATTGTGATAAATAGAGCATTTGCTCCATAGGAGCAAAACTCAGCAAATACTCTATTTATCACAATGGTTTCAAAACTACACAATTCTTAAATTGTCCTTTTCTCTACTTATTGCTCCTTTTCGTTAGATTTATTCAAAGAGGTAGGATCTAAATATAGCCTATGGAGGAATGGGTGAGGGCAAAGAGTTAAATGTACATGTAGACCTGTTGACTGTTTAGTACCTTGTAATTGAGTGAGGCAATTTTATTAGGCAGTTTTATTATGGACACCTTGATTTTCTCATGTTCTGTTTTGAAAGGTTTGGACCGTTTTGAATTGGGTTAATGTAAAATCAATCGAAACAAATCAAAAAGTGATAAAAGCAAATACATGTATAAAATACACATCTGGAATCTATTTTACTGTAATGACTCGGAAAAAACAAACTTAGGCAAATGGTGCAGACCCGCTTCAAAATATTCCTGACCAGAGAGTAACCCTTTCTGATCAAGGCCTATTCTGTTTGCTTATAACCCATTCCCTCATAGGCTATTTTTAGATCCAACCACTTTCAATAAATCTACATAAAAGGAGCATTAACTCTTAGTCTAGAGAGAAAAGAAAAACATTAGAATTTTGTAGTTTGAAACCATTGTGATATACAGAGCATTTGCTCCTATAGGAGCAAATGCTCTATTTATCACAATGGTTTTAACAGGTGATTTTTACAGAGGCGTAGAAAGGCAAATTTATGGAGGAAAGGGTTAAGCATAAATGGTATAATATAGATCTGATTCTACATTTTCTGTCTCGGCCAATATTTCCTGTGGTCATAAGAGAGACGATTCTAAAGAGTGGTCACAGTTATAATAGGGTTTGGTGGGAAAATAAAGGAGTTATTCTTGAAAATGTTTAAATTTACGCACATTATCTGGAGCTGTGTTAGATCTAGAGTTGCAGATGAGGAGTGTTTAAAAAATATATTTAAGTAAATATTTTTAAACTTTCTCTGCCAAAGTCTGTCTTACTGCTACTCATTAGAATAGCCTCTCTAATGAGTAGCGCTGCAGCAAGATAGGGGTTTGACTGACAAAGAGCTCGAGTTTGATAGATCTTTACACCTTGTCAACGACTCTGCTGTTGCATGTGCATGTACTTGTGTTCTCAAGATCTTCTTTGTCTAGTAGATGCTTGGTTTCCACTCATTCACCTGAGACAGATGCGTATATATAAATCTATTCTTTGGTTTAAGTGCAAATTTAAACAGCCTAAATTCCTCACTTATGATGAAAATATGTTCACAAGTTTTGGGAAAACACTTTGAGTTTTGTCACTTGTAAGTTGTAATTCATCTAATTCTTTTCCACTGATACATAGTATGTGCCTACCTTGATTCAGTGTACACATAACTTTGCCCTTTACTTCATGAATATTCATCCATCCAAGATTACTATTTATTTATTTAATGATAATGTATTGCAATGTAAAAAAAGAAAATTTAAAAATCACTGTGAGTTTTGTTCTTACAGGAGCTTTCTGATCTGGGTCCACTCTGTTTGTAAATGTGTCTTCACCAAGTAACAGATTAACCCTTTCATTCATATGAACACCTTTTCATGCCTTTGTAAACAGATTACGCTCTGATCAGATGGCTCCTATTCGAGCCATCTGATCGGTGTCTGCTCTGTTTGCTTATAAAATTATACTAATCTTACCTGGCTTTACAGTTTCTACCAAAACCTCAGGTCTCCTCTGTGTATATATATTCCATTATAAATAGTAAAAGTATTATAGTAAAGTGTTACAATTAATGAATTATGATAAGAATGAGAATATAGTTAGAATAAATCTAAATTTTATCAAGAATCATTTTCAGACAGTCTGGAGATGCTCTGTCTCTCTGTTGGTTCTTGGCTCCAACTTTAACATTGGCAATAATTTTGTCGCCATTGCACATGTATATACACACTTCAAACTTGGCATGCATATGCAACTTATATGGAGGCAAACATTTTTAGTGGTGACTTATTACGGTCAAGGTCATACATCAAGGTCAAACACATCTTGTTATTTAATTTTATACAGTGTTATTATCAGGTTCTCTGTAGGCCTTTTTATGCTTTTGCGAACAGAGTAGACCCAGATCAGACAGCTCCCATCAATTTCGCTTATCTATTAGCTTAACTGAATTTCAATGTTGATCGATTCTAATTTCAGAGTCCATTGATTCAATAGGAAAGGATTAATCCTTTTCTCCATAAATACGCCTTTCTATGCCTTTACAAACAGAGGAGACCCAGATCAGATGGCTCCTACAGGAGCTGTTTGATCAGGATCTGCTCTGTTTGCTTATGATATGATAAAGATATGATTCTACAGTTTCTGCCAGGGCCAAAAAACTCCCTGTGTCCATGTGCTATCAAAACAGTTAATCTAATTAATATTCATGATGTCGTTAATTGTTAGATAAATGTTAATGGAGAAAAGGGTTAACCCATTCCCTCATATTGTCACCTTTTGACGCCTTTGCAAAAGTCACCTGTTGAAACCATCGTGATAAATAGAGCATTTTCTCCTTTAGGAGCAAATGCTCTATTTATCACAATTGTTTCAAGCTACAAAATTCTAAAGTTTTCCTTTTCTCTAGTTAATGCTCCTTTATGGTAGATTTATTCAAAGAGGTTGGATCTAAAAATAGCCTATGAGGGAATGGGTTAATCCATTATAACTCCATTAATTTTCATGCAAGAAATAATGACATAATGAACAATTTAATGAGCTGAATTGTTATGATGGCATATGAATACAGAACTCAGTTCTGACCATAGCAGAAACTGCACAATTACATCTATATTATTCCATTAACTCTTTGCACGCTAAGTAATTTTTCGTCTGCAACAATTGTCTTCTGCTTCAGTTCTAAAAAATTTCTCATTTCTTCGCAAAAATATGGTCAAAGTGACAAACAGTTTGGATCCTGATGAGACGCCGCATTATGCGGCGTCTCATCTGGATCCAAACTGTTTGCATAGGTAATCACAGTTTCACTGCAAGCATGCAAAGAGTTAAGCAAACAGAGCAGACACTGATTGAGAAACCAATATGCTCAAGGTTATGGAGTTATATCTTTCTTTCTCCACAGGATTTTAATTGTTACGATACTTACTGTGATACTGTGTAGCATGTGGTAAACCCATAAAGTAACCCTTTTATTGCGAGAAACGAGATCCGAGATCGTAATTTCCAAAAGTTGCAAACAGTATAAATACAGATGAGAGAGCTCTTCCAGTAATATTGATCTTAACAAGTTAAATTCAGAAAATGTCATCATTCTTTGTACTTGATTTTTTAACTTTTTCATGCCGTTGCAAACAGAGTAGATCCAGATCAGATCATGTTCCTATAGGAGCCATCTGATCAGGGTCTGCTTTGTTTGTATAAGCCATATAATACATATTTGATTCCAGAGCTCCTTAGATAAGATGCGTAAATTAAAATATTTTCAAGAATAATTCTTTTGTTTCTGGAGACAATTCTAAAGAGTGGTCACAGTATAGGGTTTGGTGGAGAAATGACGATTTAAGTGTTTGGGTACGCACCTTTATCTGTAGTTTCTAACTTGGTAAACAATTCTGTGTTCATATACCATTATAAAAATTCAGCTAATAAATGTTCATGATGCCATTATTTCTTATAATTATGAATATTCATGAGAGAAAGGGTTAAGCAGACATTCTCAGTAGGCTAAGGGTATGTATTCCACTTCTTGTGGCTCACTCAAGTACCTATCAAAAATGCATCAACAAAATTTCTGCTATAAGCGATAATAATTTATATAAATTAACCTCTTCATTTTTTTGTGCTCAAGTTAACCCATACATACACCTTTCTGTGTACGCCATTGAAAACAGAGAAGACCCAGATCAGCCGGCTCCTGTTGGAGCTGTTTGATCAGGGTCTGCTCTGTCTGCTTATAAAATAAATAATATAGAATGATATGATTCTGCAGTTTCTGCCCATTTCCTAAACTTCCTGTGTTCACATGCCATTATGAATATAAATCTAATAAATATCCATGATCTCATTATTTCTTACATGAATATTCATTGAGTAAAGGGTTAAGAAATAAGTAATTACATTATGAATACATTGTACTGTAACCAAATTCTTGGAGATGATTCTAAAGAGTGGTCACAGTGTATAGGGTTTGGTGGAAAAATGTCTTTTAACCCATTCCCTCATATTGACGACTTTTGATGACTCTGTAAAAGTCACTTTGTGAAACCATTGTAATAAATAGAGCATCTGCTCCTACAGGTGCAAATGCTCTATTTATCACAATGGTTTCATACTACAAAATTCTAAATTAATTAACCCATTCCCGCATATTGACGCCTTTTGACGCTTCTGTAAAAGTCACTTTATGAAACCATTGTGATAAATAGAGCATAAATTTTGCTCACATTGGTTTCAAAACTACACAAATCTGAAAATTTCCTTTTCTGTAGTTAATGCTCCTTTTGGGTAGATTTAATCAAAGAGGTTGGGTCTAAAAAATGTCTAAGTGGGAATGGGTTAATCCCCTTTTCTAGTTAATGCTCCTTTTGGTAGATTCATTCAAAGAGGTTGTATCTAAATATGGCCTATGGGGTAATGGGTTAAATGATGATTTTAGTATTTGGGTATGCACGTTTATCTGTAGCTCAGCCTAACTGATAATTGTTTTTGACTTTAGAGTGTTTCCTTGTGAATGCCCATCTGAACAAGGCACTTGAGGAACAGATCTGGAAGAAAACTACGAAGACAGGATATAACCTGGCCAACTACAACATGAACCAGTCGCTGTCGGTAAGTGAAAGTCTTTGAACTATAAAAATATAAAGCCCGTATTTTTCTAGCTTCTCATCCTTTACTGCCTAGTAAAGACACCTTTTTAACCCGTTACTCCATAAATATGCATTTCTACGCCATTGCAAATAGAGTAGACCCAGATCAGACATCTCCTGTAGGAGCTGTATGATCAGGGTCTGCTCTGTTTGCTTAGGATATAATATAGATGTGATTCTACAGCTTCTGACTTTCTGCCATGGCCAAATACTCTTGTGGCTTTGTGCTATTATAACAGTTAATTTGAGTAATATTCATGATGTCATTTTTCACCTGAATATTCATGGAGTAAAGGGTTTAAATGCCTTTGCAAACTGAGTAAAACAAGTAAATCTGTTGTCATAGCAATCATCATTTCTCCACAAAACCCGAAGAGACGATTCTAAAGAGTGGTCACAGTATAGGGTTTGGTGGAGAAATATTAAAGAGTTATTCTTGAAAGTGTTTATCTGGACTCTTATCTGGACCTCTGAGTGAGTGACCGATCTTGTAACATATAAGCAAACAGGGCAGACCTTGATGAAGTCAGCTCCCACAGTTTGTAGTTGGGTGTATTATGTTTGTGCTTCTTAGATATAATCAAGTAAAGGATTAAGTCCTAAATGATGGTTGATTCTCTGAATCAGAGGTCCATATAAGATGTGCAAATTAGTACATTTTCAAGAATAACTTCTTTATTTCTCCACCAAACCCTGTTTTGTGACCACTCTTTAGAATTGCCTCAGTGAGACGATTCTAACGAGTGGTCACAACATAGGGTTTGGTGGAGATGTCAGAATTTGGTACTTGAGTACACACCAGTTGCTCTGGTGAAATCTGTTGTAAAAGATTTCTCATTTCTCTGTCTCATCTTGTTTTGTTGGTACTCATTAAAACCATCTCACTGAGGCAATTCTAATGAGTACCGTCAGCATATTGGGTTTAGCTTAGATGTAAGATATTTCAAATTTTAAATACATTGATAAGTACCCCTGCTAGGTGGGGGAAAGGTTTTTGATTGTTTTGGCTCAGAAATTAGACATTTGAAGAGATAAGTATGCCTCACTCTCGTCTTATCTTAACTCTGCTACAGAAAGATTGAAGATTATATTTTAGTGTGATGTCTAAATGCTTGAGAATTTGGAAGAGTGAAAGTGAAATGACAAGTTTGACCTTAGTCTGGCAGAACATTTAGATAAAGGTGCACATTCAAATACTAAAATCGTTCTCCACCAGAACATTCTTTAGAATTCAGAGCAACAGAGTTACAGATAAACATGCATACTCAAATTCTAAAATAGTAGTTTCTCCACCAACCCTATGTTGTGACCACTCTTTAGAATTGTCTCGAAGAGACGATTCTAAAGAATGGTCACAACATAGGGTTTGGTGCTTCGAGACGATTCTAAAGAGTGGTCAAAGCATAGGGTTTGGTGGAGAAATAAAGAAATTCTTCTTGAAAATGTTTTAATTTACCCATCTTACCTGGACCTCTGGAATTGTTTCGAAAGAAAATGTGCACCTAATCTAGGTCTCAGCTAAGGGTTTGGTGGACCAGGTGAAATAAAGGGGCTATTCATGGCCTCTCTATGTCTGGTGTTGATAACTGTCTGATGAGTAGAAATTAACCCAGTCCCTGTTCAAAATTCATGTAAGAAATATTGACATCATGAATATTTATTAGCTTAATTTTTCTAAGGTAAACTTTTCAAGGAAACTTTTTGCTTTGACAGAATCTGTAAAATTAGATCTATATCATGTCAAAAGCAAACAGAGCAGACCCTGATCAGATGGCTCCTATAGGAGCTATCTGATCTAGGTCTACTCTGTTTGCAAATGTGTGAAAAGGTGTTTATAATATGAAGAAAAGGGTTAACTCTTTGCGTGCTAGCATCAATTTCATGATTATCTAAATTGTCAGTAGTTTAGATCTGAATCTCTTTTCTACCAATACCAAAAATTCCTGTATACATACACCATTTATAATATAACAATTCAGCTAAATATTCATGATGTCATTATTTCTGACATGAATATTGAACAGGGAAAAGGTTAAATGAAAAAAAAAAAGTCCCAAGTTAATAGAGCTTGGATGATTGATTTCAATGTCACCCCTTGCAGAGATAAAAATAAAGTTATTTGAAAGGTGAACAAATTACTGGAGATAATTTTTATCGGTCTTTGTGCCAAGGGGTTTATAAGAAAAATGGACCTCTCAATGACTAAGACAAACCCAATCTTGCTGGTACTCATTAAAATCAACTCTTTATAAAGATTTGATTCTAATGAGTACTAGCAAGATCGGGTTTGTCCTAGAAATAATAAATTTATCTCATTCCTCCATGAATAATCATGTAAGAAATTAATGACATCATGTATATTAATTGGATTAACCCATACCCTCATATTGATGACTTTTAACGACTCTGTAAAAGTCAATTTGTGAAACCATTGTGATAAATATTTATCACAATGATTTCATACTACAAAATTCTTAATTTTTCCTTTTCTGTAGTTAATGCTCCTTTTCGGTAGATCAATTCAAAGTGATTGGAACTAAAAATAGTCTATTAGGGAATGGGTTAATTTGTTATAATATTATATGGACACGGGAATGTTTATTTAGCAATGGCAGAAAGTGAAGAATCATATCTATATTATAACATAAGCAAACAGAGTAGGACCCTGATCAGACGGCTCTTATAAGAGCTGTCTGATCTGTGTCTACTCTGTTTGCAAAGCTGTAGAAAGGCGTATAAAATTTATGGGTTAAGTCGATCAGTATGCATCTGGTCTATAGCTTTGGTTACTACCAACTTAATGACCTTGTATTAGGACATGGATAAACCTAGGCAAATAGTGCAGACCCAGATCAAACGGCTCCTTCAGGAGCCTTTTGATCTGGGGTTTTATTATTTGCTGCTGTAACAGACTGATTTAACCCTTTCCTTCATATCAACACCTTTTCACGCCTTTGCAAACCAGAGTAAACCTAGATCAGATGGCTCCTGTAGCAGATCTTGTTTTCAGTAATGTTGGCTTGTGAATTTTTTTTCCTGGATTTGTGTATTATATCCGTTTGGGGGATGAAAACAATGTTAGTGCTGTGGGTAAGATTGAAACTGATCTATCAATATCTCTTGTTTCTCCACCAAACCCTATTTTGCTGCAACTCATTAGAATTGCCTCAATGAGGCAATTCTAATGAGTTGCAGCAAGATAGGGTTTGGTGGAAAAATAAATATCGTTTTTTTTCTCTCTAAATAATTATGCTTCTTATCAATAGCTCTGCACTATAATGCCGAGTCTGTGTGCACTACAGCAATACAAGGGTACAACAATTGCTGCGGCCTTATCCACTGGAATCTTCGAGTTGGAGGAATCCGTAGAGATTTATAGCTCCGATGATAAAGTACTTTTGTGATTCAGTTTGTAAGATTATAGCTCTAAAAGTGCAGGAAGTTTTGTTTATCAAGTTTTAGTAACCCTTTGCCTGTATGGACCTGGTTGGTGTAAGAAATCAGCTTGGATCCAGATGAGACGCTGAGTGAACCCGCATCTCATCAGGATCCAAGCTTTTTGACACTCAATTCAATAGTTTCTCAAAATTTTAAGGTTATGTAAAAATTGTGATGTATCAGAAATTGAGCAGAAATAATTTTTCATGAGGGAAAGGGTTAGTTTGGACCCAGATTAGAGGATGAGTACTGGATACTTGGTATCAAATTGTTTATTATTTGTTTGAGTGATTAGAGTTCCAGATAAGATGCGTAAATTAAAACATTTTCAAGAACTCCTTTATTTCTCCACCAAACCCTATGTTGTGACCACTCTTTAGAATCGTCTTTTTGAGACGATTCTAAAGAGTGGTCACAACATAGGGTTTGTTGGAGAAATGATGATTTTAGTATTTCAGTATTCACCTTTATAAATCTCAGATACTCTGAGCAATGAAAGGGAAATATGCTTTGAGAAATGAAGCGGCCATTGTAATTGCTTTCCTAGCATGCTCTTTGTCCTTGACATGCTGAAAAAAATTATGTCTGCTCAAACTCTGATATGCAATTAATTTTTATTTTGATTTGTTCAAGGGGTTTATGAGAAACTGTTGACCAAATGCCAAACAGCTTGGATCCATGATGGGATGCTGATCGTGAGTTAATCGGTGTCTCATTCGGGTCCAGGCTGTTTGCAAATGCCAGTCAGGTCACGCTTAGCTGGAAAAAAGTTAACCTTTTCCCTTATATAACCCTTTGCAAACAGAATAGACCTGTAGGAGTTGTCTGATCTGTTTGCTTATGAAGTTATAATAGATCTGGCTCTACAGTTTCAACCAATACCAAAACATCCGGTGTTGACATTATGCCATTATTAAATTTCAGCTAATAAATATTCATGGTGGGTGTCATTATCTTTTGACTTGAATATTCACCAGGGAAAGGGTTTTAAAGTCAGTAAGAGTTCAGTTCCACTTGATTCATTCTTTTGTTAAAGACACGACTCACCGTAAAACATCCTCATGTAATAGGCCTTTGAAATTGCTGTGAACTTTCATTCCGACAAAAAGTGGAAAACCACAAGAATAGAAAAGAAGACACGGTGATAGGCTGTGCAACCAAACCAAAGAAACATTATTACAAATTTGACTATCAGTATTTCCTGATCATAAACGTGCCATGTGCAACCCTTTATGATTTTTTTCCTGCAGTTTGTATACAGATCCAAAGCACTAGATAGAGCTGTAACAGATAAAGGTGTGTGACATACTGAAGTACTAAAATCATCATTTCTCCACCAAACCCTATGGAGTGACCACTCTTTAGAATCATCTACTTTAGGAGCATTGTGTTTTACTTTCACCTTGCTTTAAGCAGCCACCTGCCTTAAATACCAAATAATTAATACGATTTAGTGGCTGTTATAGAGAAGTTTTATTGTACAACAAAACTTCTCTAGACTGAAATTCTAGGAAAGAAGAAATTAGATACTTTCAAACAGATGGCAGCTTAATGCAGGAGCTTTCTGCATGACTTTCAACCTGCATTAAGCTGCCA
Source organism: Azorinus chamasolen (assembly GCA_963576725.1). Lineage (NCBI taxonomy): Eukaryota > Metazoa > Mollusca > Bivalvia > Cardiida > Solecurtidae > Azorinus > Azorinus chamasolen. The sequence goes on along the minus strand of OY755238.1, from coordinate 34,295,666 downwards.
CTTGACTCCAAGACATATATTTATACTAAATTTAACATGCAGTTTATAGAGAGGTTTTACTTTAACCCTTTCCCTCATATAAACGTGTTTTCACGCATTTGCAAACAGAGTAGACCCAGATCAGACGGCTCCTATAGGAGCCGTCTGATCAGGGTCTACTCTGTTTGCTAGTGGAATTTGGTTGATCTGTTTCTTTGCTTTCTTAAATGTATACAATGTTCCACCTTCCATATTTATTTATAACTATTTTGTTTTTGAATATTCAGTAGGTATTGAAATTTGGCCTAATACAGAACAGGGAAAGGGTTAATCACTGAATGACCATTCCACTTTGAATATTGAGCATGCAAAGGGTAAATAGTTGGATTTGAAAACCACATTAAAAATATTTAAAATGTATCATTGTTAGTCAATAATTTCAGTGCTCAAATCCCTAATCTAAAATTCAAAGCAGTTTTCTCAGATACAAAATGTCATCTGCTTTATTTCTGTTGGCAGATTTTTCTATTCTGTTACCATTCTAAAACATGTACACTGAATTTTAGAGTTTTGCCTCTTGAACCAAGTTGTTCAGGATCTGGATCCAATATTTTTGTAAAGGTTGTTTCACAAGTTTGCCCATTGGTCACTGAAAATAAAATGTGAAATATCTTAGTTACCCTAAATAATGGGATATCCATTATCCAAACTACTATCTATTGGTTTGTAAAACTGAGTTTTTAATTAAGTGAGTAGTCAATTTGGCACCATTTTGAGAACTTTAAATTAGACTGGCATAGTAGCAAATAGTGTAGACCCTGATCAAACTGCTCTTTCAGGAGCAGTTTGATCTGGGTCAGCACTATTTGCTTAAGTTTGTCAGTTCAAATACTTATGGTAACTCAGTCTGTCTCACAGATAATGTTTATCCGGGATCATGCTCGGTAAAAATAACACAGTGGGACGGAATTGAAAAGAAGGTTTGTACAGTGAATTTGTAACTGTTACCACTTTGCTTTGATCCCTCACCCGATCTTGTAGTGTTGACCTCGTTCAGATTTTAGCCTATTTTTGCTATTGTGGGACTCGCTAAAAAAATCATATGTAGCAGTTTGGATCGAGAGAAGTTTGTGTTGCTCTTTAAAGCAGATTAGTCTAACAGGGAATACGACCATAGAAAAATGATCATGAAGGTTTAATTCATTGGGCAGTTTTTCTTGGCAGACCTTTTTCTATTTAGCAGGCAACAATTTGTATGCTAACTGTTGCAGCAAGTGTTGGACAATTTGCAAACATATACATGTGTCAAGAAGTAACTTGATATATCATCAGGATCCAAACTGTTTGAGAAAAAGATAATTTCTTTTAGTCCTTTAATTCATGATGTAAGAAATAATGGCATCGTCAATATTAATTTACATTAATACAATCATGTAGTTATGAACACAGGACATTTTGACCATGGCAGAAACTGTAGTATCATATCAATATTATGTCATACTTGGAACAGAGCAGACCCTGATCAGATGGCTCCTAAAGGATGGCTCCACTTTGCTTTGATCCCTCACCCGATCTTGTAGTGTTGACCTCGTTCAGATTTTAGCCTATTTTTAGCTCACCTGAGCAAAGCTCAGGGTGAGCTTTTGGGAGACTTGAATGTCCGTCGTGCGTCGTGCGTCGTGCGTCGTCAACAATTTGCTTGTGAACACTCTAGTGGTCACAATTGTAGTCTAATCTTCATTAAACTTGGTCAGAATGAATGTCTTGATAAAATCTCGGACGAGTTCGAAAATGGGTCAAGTTGGGTTAAAAACTAGGTCACTAGGTCAAATAATAGGAAAACCTTGTGAACCCTCTACAGGTCACATTTTTAGCCCAATTTTCATGAAACTTGGTCAGAATGATTGTCTTGATAAAATCTAGGAGGAGTTTGAAAATTGGGTTTTGTAGGGTAAAAAACTAGGTCACTAGGTCAAACAGTAGAAAAACCTTGTGAACACTCTAGTGGTCACAATTTTAGTCCAATCTTCATGAAACTTGGTCAGAATGAATGTCTTGATAAAATCTCGGACGAGTTCGAAAGTGGGTCAAGTGGAGTTAAAAACTAGGTCACTAGGTCAAACAGTAAAAAACCCTTGTGAACACTCTATTGGTCACAATTTTAGTCCAATCTTCATGAAACTTAGTCATAATGATTGTCTTGATAAAATCTCAATTGAGTGTGAAAGTGGATTATGTGGGGTTAAAAACTAGGTCACTAGGTCAAATAGTACGAAAACCTTGTGAACACTAGAGGTCACATTTATAGCCAAATCTTCATGCAAATTGGTCAGAATGATTGTCCTAATAAAATCTTGGACAAGTTTGAAAGTGGGTTATGTGAGGTCAAAAAGTAGGTCACTGGGTCATATCTTAGAGAAATCTAGTTTACACTCCAGTGGCCACATTTTTAGCCCAGTCTTCCTCAAACTTGCTCAGAGTGTTTGTCTTGGTGATATCAAGGTTGAGTGTGATCATGGGTTGGGTCGGAATAAAAAGTAGGTCACTAGGTCAAATCTTAGAAAAATTACTTTAGAGAGCACATTTTTAGCCCAATCTTCAATGGTCAGAATCATTGTCTTGATAAAATCAGAATACTAAATCTTTGAAAATCTTGTTCTGCAGAACCACTGCTAATCTATGGTAATCAGGTGAGCGATTAAGGGCCATCTTGGCCCTCTTGTTGCTATTGTGGGACTCGCTAAAAAAATCATATGTAGCAGTTTGGATCGAGAGAAGTTTGTGTTGCTCTTTAAAGCAGATTAGTCTAACAGGGAATACGACCATAGAAAAATGATCATGAAGGTTTAATTCATTGGGCAGTTTTTCTTGGCAGACCTTTTTCTATTTAGCAGGCAACAATTTGTATGCTAACTGTTGCAGCAAGTGTTGGACAATTTGCAAACATATACATGTGTCAAGAAGTAACTTGATATATCATCAGGATCCAAACTGTTTGAGAAAAAGATAATTTCTTTTAGTCCTTTAATTCATGATGTAAGAAATAATGGCATCGTCAATATTAATTTACATTAATACAATCATGTAGTTATGAACACAGGACATTTTGACCATGGCAGAAACTGTAGTATCATATCAATATTATGTCATACTTGGAACAGAGCAGACCCTGATCAGATGGCTCCTAAAGGATGGCTCCACTTTGCTTTGATCCCTCACCCGATCTTGTAGTGTTGACCTCGTTCAGATTTTAGCCTATTTTTAGCTCACCTGAGCAAAGCTCAGGGTGAGCTTTTGGGAGACTTGAATGTCCGTCGTGCGTCGTGCGTCGTGCGTCGTCAACAATTTGCTTGTGAACACTCTAGTGGTCACAATTGTAGTCTAATCTTCATTAAACTTGGTCAGAATGAATGTCTTGATAAAATCTCGGACGAGTTCGAAAATGGGTCAAGTTGGGTTAAAAACTAGGTCACTAGGTCAAATAATAGGAAAACCTTGTGAACCCTCTACAGGTCACATTTTTAGCCCAATTTTCATGAAACTTGGTCAGAATGATTGTCTTGATAAAATCTAGGAGGAGTTTGAAAATTGGGTTTTGTAGGGTAAAAAACTAGGTCACTAGGTCAAACAGTAGAAAAACCTTGTGAACACTCTAGTGGTCACAATTTTAGTCCAATCTTCATGAAACTTGGTCAGAATGAATGTCTTGATAAAATCTCGGACGAGTTCGAAAGTGGGTCAAGTGGAGTTAAAAACTAGGTCACTAGGTCAAACAGTAAAAAAACCCTTGTGAACACTCTATTGGTCACAATTTTAGTCCAATCTTCATGAAACTTAGTCATAATGATTGTCTTGATAAAATCTCAATTGAGTGTGAAAGTGGATTATGTGGGGTTAAAAACTAGGTCACTAGGTCAAATAGTACGAAAACCTTGTGAACACTCTAGAGGTCACATTTATAGCCAAATCTTCATGCAAATTGGTCAGAATGATTGTCCTAATAAAATCTTGGACAAGTTTGAAAGTGGGTTATGTGAGGTCAAAAAGTAGGTCACTGGGTCATATCTTAGAGAAATCTAGTTTACACTCCAGTGGCCACATTTTTAGCCCAGTCTTCCTCAAACTTGCTCAGAGTGTTTGTCTTGGTGATATCAAGGTTGAGTGTGATCATGGGTTGGGTCGGAATAAAAAGTAGGTCACTAGGTCAAATCTTAGAAAAATTACTTTAGAGAGCACATTTTTAGCCCAATCTTCAATGGTCAGAATCATTGTCTTGATAAAATCAGAATACTAAATCTTTGAAAATCTTGTTCTGCAGAACCACTGCTAATCTATGGTAATCAGGTGAGCGATTAAGGGCCATCTTGGCCCTCTTGTTGCTATTGTGGGACTCGCTAAAAAAATCATATGTAGCAGTTTGGATCGAGAGAAGTTTGTGTTGCTCTTTAAAGCAGATTAGTCTAACAGGGAATACAACCATAGAAAAATGATCATGAAGGTTTAATTCATTGGGCAGTTTTTCTTGGCAGACCTTTTTCTATTTAGCAGGCAACAATTTGTATGCTAACTGTTGCAGCAAGTGTTGGACAATTTGCAAACATATACATGTGTCAAGAAGTAACTTGATATATCATCAGGATCCAAACTGTTTGAGAAAAAGATAATTTCTTTTAGTCCTTTAATTCATGATGTAAGAAATAATGGCATCGTCAATATTAATTTACATTAATACAATCATGTAGTTATGAACACAGGACATTTTGACCATGGCAGAAACTGTAGTATCATATCAATATTATGTCATACTTGGAACAGAGCAGACCCTGATCAGATGGCTCCTAAAGGAGCCATCTGATCTGGGTCTACTCTGTTTGTAAAGTCGTAGAAAGTCGTATTTATGGAGTGAAGGGTAAACAGAAGTGGTAGAAAAGTTTTCTTTGAGAAGTGAAGAAGATAAGAATTATTTGCAGACAATTTGTTTGTAATGTATAGCCCTTTGTCTGATGAATAATCATGCAAACAATATTAACATCATGAATATTCATTTAATGGTACTGAATTTTCATAATTGTACATTGACAAGCTTAACAATCAGATCTATAAATCCTGATCAGGTGCCTCTTCACAGAGCTCCAGATGAGTAAATTTTTCATTTTTAAGCATAGCTCTATTATGTCTCCACCAAACCCTATACTGTGACCACTCTTTAGAATCGTCTCTTCGAGACGATTCTAAAGAGTGGTCACCGTATAGGGTTCGAGACGATTCTAAGAGTGGTCACAGTATAGGGTTTGGTGGAGAAATGACGATTTTAGTATTTGGGTATGCATCGTTATCTGCAGCTCTGCTCTTACCTGAGCCATTTGATCGAGGTCTACTCTGTTTGCAAAGGCATCAAAAGATTTCTCTATCAGGTAAAGGGTTGAAGTGTATGGCTAAAGTCAGACTTTTTTACTCGACAAGTAAGACAACCAAAAACCGCAAGCGACAATGGTAAGAAAAGGAGTGTGAAACGGGTTTGTGGAAAGTAATCGGGCAGAAAACCACGTCCAAGGATTTTTATTGACGGGAATAGGATCAGATGACTGAGCCCATAAAATAAGGGGGCTTTTGAGCCCGGTACGGGTTGGCTTTTAAGTTTTAAAACTTGGCACTTTTTACGAGAGCCTAAGTTCGACAGGAATGTTGGCCTTTTCAAAAAACTCGTCTTTCCTTTACTTTTATTTTGTAAAGCACAGAATTAATATAATCATGACTTTCATTTGTATTTTTATGCCAATTTGAATGTTGCTGTTTAGATCCTTAGGGTACTCTCTCATTACCCTAAGTATTGACTATTCAAACTAATTTAGGCAAATAGTGCAGACCCAGATCAATCTGCTCCTGAAGGAGTCATGCTATTCTAATTATAAAATATCAAAATAGTGCCAAATGGATGTATAATCAGCAGAGCTGTAACAGATGACTGTGCATACTCAAATTCTTCTCCACCAAACCCTATGTTGTGACCACTCTTTAGAATCGTCTCGAAGACAAGGTACAATTCTTAAGAGTGGTCACAACATATATAGGGTTTGGTGTAGAGAAGAGATGATTCTAGTTAGTGGTCACAACCTTATTCCTGAAAATAATCTAATTTACACATCTTATCTGGAGCTCTCTTAGATCTATTCAGTGAGCTTTACAAATTGGTGTAGAGGGGAGGTTGATAAATACTGTAGTCAAGATAATAATCTAGAATTGCAAGCTTAGAATAATGCGTATCTCGGAGACCTTTTATTTGTCAAAAATTGAACTCACTTTTTGGCTAATTTGTATTAACCCTTTCCCTCACATAAACACTTTTTCACACTTTTGCAAACAGAGTAGACACAGATCACAATCACTCCTGCAGGAAGGAGTTAATTTTCTGCATGGTAGCTAATTCAGGCCTCCACAAACTGTAGTCGTCTACAATAATCAGCGTCCATCTTTTATCAAAATTGCAATCAGAGTGTCAAACAGTTTGGATTCTGATCAGGTGCTGAGTTACTTAGCATCTCGTCTAGATCCAAACTTTTTGCATAGGTTAATAAGAATTTGCCGTCAGCGTGCAAATAGTTAATAGTTGGAAGAAATGGTTACCCTTACAATACTGAATTTTCAGATGGACTATTCCAAAAGTCAAACATTAGTCAAGCTTATAGTTAATGTTTAGGGATTTGTTTTAAAAAAAAGAGTGTAACATGACAAACAGTGCAGACTTTGATGTGAGGGCTCCAAGGAGCCCTCTCGTCTGGGTCTACACTGTTTGCAAAGGACAATAGTGACTCGTCTCCGGTTTTGTAAGGGTTACAGTGGTAAGACGATTTTAATGTTTGTGTGTGGCGGGATTTGTTTTAAAAAAAAGAGTGTAACATGACAAACAGTGCAGACTTTGATGTGAGGGCTCCAAGGAGCCCTCTCGTCTGGGTCTACACTGTTTGCAAAGGACAATAGTGACTCGTCTCCGGTTTTGTAAGGGTTACAGTGGTAAGACGATTTTAATGTTTGTGTGTGGCGGAGGGGAGGGTCTGTTGAAATCTAGGTGGCGAATTTTAATTAGCACGATAGTATGAATGGGCTTTCCAAAACTTTATGACCTTGGAAGAACAGTGAAAGATGAAAGAGAAGATGATAAAAGCTTGACAATGTTTTATAATATAAGCCTCTACTCCATGAATATTCATCATGTAAGAAATAATCTCTGGATTAGTAGTAATCAGCTAAATTTTTAACCCTTTCCTCTATAAATATGCCATTCTATGCCTTTGCAAACAGAGTAGATCCAGATCAGATCCTATAGGAGCTGTCTGATCAGGGTCTGCTCTATTTGCTTATGGAATAATATAGATCTGATTCTGTAATTTCTGTTTCGGTAAAAAGAATTAACCTGATTAAATATTGATGATGTCATCATTTCTAACAAGAACTTTCATGGAGTAAAGGGTTAAATGGTATATGAACACAAGGAGTTCTTGGGATTGACGGAAGCTGTAGAAACAATCAGCGCCATCTGATCAGGGTCTGCTCTGTTTGCATATGAAATAATATAGATGTATATATGATTCTACAGTTTCTGCCATTGCAAAACTTTCTTGTACATGTTTATGTGTTATTAGAAAATAAACTAATTTATATTCATGATGTCATTATAGATTGCATGGATATTCATCATGTAAAGTTAAGTACTTTATCAGTTAGCTCCCAGAATGTTTTAAAATTTAACCCATTCCCTTTGACGCCTTTTGATGTTTCCATAGGAACAAAATGCTCTAATTATCGCAATGGTTTTCAAACTACAGTTTGAAAATTTTCCTTTTTAGAGAAAGTGCTCCTTTTCAATAGATTTATTCAAAAAAAATTGTGGTTGGATCTAAAAATAGAATATGAGGGAATTGGTTAATGAAGATTGGGGTACAATGTCTTTATAACAATACAAAGCATCTTAAATTGAATAAATACAGCAGAAATCAGCACAATGCAAAATAAAACAATGCAACACAAGACAAAACATTTTACAACAGAAGGATTCAATGGTTTTGATTCTGCATGATTCGGGATAGAACAATGAAGCAGACGACAATTTTTTTTTACAGACAATAGTTTGACTTGGTGTGCGAAGGGCTTACAGATATTTAAACATTTCACTTTTGAATATTCATTTAACCCATTCCTTCATAGTCTATTTTTAGATCCAACCTCTTTGAATAAATCTACCGAAAAGGAGAATTTAACTACAGAAAAGGAAAATTTTAGAATTTTGTAGTTTGAAACCATTGTGATAAATAGAGCATTTGCTCCTATAGGAGCAAATGCTCTATTTATCACAATGGTTTCATTAAATGACTTTCACAGAGGCGTAGAAAGGCGTGCACTATTTATGGAAGAAAGGGTTAAGAAATATAATGATATCTTATTTCTTAGTGGATGTTTTATTATGGCATAATTATGTACACAGGATTGGTTTCAATTTGTAGAAAATGTAAAGTCAGATCTATTATAATTTCATAAGTAAAAACAGAGCAGACCCTGATCAGACAGCTCCTACAGGAGTGGACCATCTGATATGGGTCTACTCTGTTTGAAAATGCATTGTATGAAGGAAAGGGTCAACATTGAGATTAAGTAGTGTTTAATCATTCTGTTAGATCAAATAACGACTGAAGTTCAAAATTGTATGTAAGAGATTGCACTTCACCCTTTCCCTCATATAAATGTGTTTTCTCTCATTTCCTTTGGGAACTGTCTTAATCAGGGTCTGCATTGTTTGCTAATGGAATTTGACAGATCTTTTTCTTTACTTTCTAAAATGGCTACAATGTTCCACCTGCAATATTTCATTATAACTACATGTATTTAGTCCATGAATATTCAGTAGGTATTAACATTTGCAATAAACATTAGAACGTAGAAAAGGTTAAACAAAAAACATTATTGTTCTCTTCTTAGAAAAGTATTATTTTGGCAATTTTTCAGGTAGTTCTTGTGAAAGATAAGATTGAGGTATTTCAAAATGTTTGGTTGGATATGTTGCAGCTGTCGCACTGTACCCGACAGCGCCTGTTTTATTTGAGAGGGCGTGAGTGATCCGCCTACAGCTAGTTCAACATCAGTTGGGTAATTTGGGTGCACAGGCTGTACAGTCATGTAGATAAGAAGCATGTTTAGAAAATCTAATTAAAATATTTTTGATATTTTTCCGCCAATCTCTATGTTGCTGCAACTCATTAGAATTGTCTCGGAGAGGAGATTCTAATGAGTAGCAGCAATTAGAGAGGGTTTGTCTGAGAAATAAGAGATTTTGAGATATGAGTACAGTAAACCCCCTCTAATGCGACCACCAAAAAGGGGCATAATTCACAGTGACAAAGGCAGGTGGTAGCATAATGCAGGACAAAAATCATGCAGAAAGCTCTTACAGGAGCATAACTTTCGTCCTGCATTAAGCAATTTAACCACCTGCTTATGAAGACAGCCATGTTTGTTCATTAAGTGGTCGCATTAGAGGGGTTTTACTGTAATTGCATTTTATCTACAACTCTTAGGTGTTTGACTCATGACATGATTCTAAAGAGGTCATGATGCATTAATCTGATTTACACTCATCCCATTCTACAAAATTTGTCAAATTAACCCTTTCCCTGTTCTATGTTTATTTCAAATTTGAATACCTACTGAATATTCATGGACAAAATAGTTATAAAGAAATATGGAAGATGGAACAATGTAGACATTTTAGAAAGCAAAGAAACAGATCTATCAAATTCTATTAGCAAGCAGAGCAGACCCTGATCAGACGGCTCCTCTAGGAGCCGTCTGATCTAGGTCTACTCTGTTTGCAAATGCGTGAAAACACATTTATATGAGGGAAAGGGTTAAGCAAACAGTTCCCTTGAAAAGTTTACATTATAAAAATTCAGCGAATACATATTCATGATGTCATAATACTCATTATTATTTACATTGACCCTTCCCCTGTTGCATATTCATTTAAGAAATAATGACATCATTAATATTATTTAGGTTATTTTTCATAATGGCATACCGTATATATGAATACAGGACATTTTGGCTCAGACAGAAACTGTAGAATCAGATCTATATTATACCTTAACCCATTACCTCATAGGCTATTTTTAGATACAGCCTCTTTGAATAAATCTACCAAAAAGGAGCATTAACTAAAGAAAAGGAACATTTTAGTATTTTTTAGTTTGAAACCATTGTGATAAATAGAGCATTTGCTCCAATAGGAGCAAATGCTCTATTTATCACAATGGTTTCACAAAGTGACTTTTGCAGAGTCGTCAAGTCGTCAATATGAGGGAATGGGTTAAGCAAACAGAGCAGACCCTGATCAGACAGCTCCTAAAGAAGCTGCCTGATCTGGTCTACTCTGCAAAGACATGAACAGGTGCTTAGATATAATGAAGGAAAGGTTAAATACTGAACATGCCAAGGGTAAATCAACGGCTTTGATAAAATACCACAGACAAACAACAATGACAAATAAAGGGAAATATGACTTTGAAGGGTGATTCAAAAAGTGCATCAGACTTTTATGCAACATTGCAATGCCAGAGTTTCTTCAGATCTATTCATTTGTTTGTGTTTTTGCCACCAGGAAAAAAAACAACAAACGTAAACAAATAAAAGGCTTGATCAGATAGGAAACATTCCTTTAGAGTTTTGTCCATTGATAATTTGATAATCATGCAAGACTTTCTTTTGAAGGTCCAAAGGTGTTGAAATACGTGTCTGGGTATTTAAGGTCTATTCTTGTCGTCCTCTTGTCGATTCTGAGATTGGTGTTGGTGATCTCTGCGTGTCAAAATATATACTTTGATCCTTGACACATGACACATTTCCCACTACCGCCACTAATTAACGTACTGACAATTTGCGATTTTAATCTGCTAACAAGCATTTCAACACACAGGAATCTAGATGAGTAAGACGTATGGAGTAAGAAGTACAGAGCATAGCCGAAACCAATCATTAACCCTTACTGTGCTGCAAAAAATAATGTCTGCTCAAATTTGGATCTGGTGAATTTTGACTACTTTCGATCAATCAAGCTTTTGCAAAAAATGTTGACTGAGTGTCAAACAGCTTCGATCCTGATGAGACCCGAGTTACTCGGCTTTTTATCTGGATCCAAGGTGTTTCAAATGCGAGTTGGGTTGCTAAATGTAAGATAAGGGGTTACCTTTAAGATGCTTGAGTTAAATTTAATCAAAAAAATTTCATAAAGGTTAGATCCAGATCAGATGCAGTGTACCTTGATGTCTTATTAAGATTTTGTACAATTTTTATTATTTACACATTTGTTATGTCTCTGAAAAGAAAAGAGGAAAGATCTGTCGGGATGAATGACAGATTCAACATTTTCTGTAGAAAAGATATTTTGTCTCGGGGCGTGATGAAGGTTAAAGAGATTTGGAGGTTGATACAGTATAGTGTTTTATGGACTTCCCCGTCTTTGAACTCGGCAGTGTTATGTAAGCCTCTACCTTTGATTCCTCCGTTCTTCAAAAGAAAATTCAAATGCTAACGCTTAACCCTTTCCTCCATAGGCTATTTTTAGATCCAATCTCTTTGAGTAAATCTACCCAAAAGGAGCATTAACTAGAGAAATGGAAATTTTAGAATTTTGTAGTTTTGAACCATTGTGATAAATAGACCATTAAATTTTGCTCCTATAGGAGCAAATGCTCTATTTATCACAATGGTTTCAATAGGTGATTTTTACAGAGGCGTAGGAAGGCGTATTTATGGAGGAAAAGGTTAAACACGTTTATCAGGCAAATTCATTATAACTGTGGCAAACAGTGCTGATCCAGATGAGATGTTGAGTAACTTTTGACTCTCACCGTAACTATTTGACAGTTTTTATGTGTAAGAAAAGAAAAATAGGAAACACAATCTTCATAAAACTCAGATATTTTAACAGATACATTGTGTATATAACTGCTTTAGGTTATCCCCTTGGGCGGCTTTAGAAGTCAACAGCTCCAACAGGATATTACCAGGTCATGAATATTCATTGAATTTAACCCTTCGCTTGCTGAATTTTAAAATACATTTATCCTTCTTTACCCATGCCCTGTTGTATAATTACATATATCTTCACTGTCTACAAGTATACCGCTTTGCAATCACTGCTATGGAGTGCACTGGTTGCAAAATCAACTTGTAAATAGTGCAGACCCAGATGAGACAGCTCCTGTAGGAGCTGTCTCATCTGGGTCTTCACTATTTACAGGTACGTATAGTGACGTGAATAGCAAGCGAAGGGTTAATCCAATCCTGTTACATTATTGCAGAGCTACAGATAAAGGTGCATACCCTTTTACTAAAATCGTCATTTCCCCACCAAACCTTATACTGTGACCACTCTTTACAGATGATTAACCCTTTCTGTCATTGATGAACGCTTTTTCACACATTTGCAAACAAGGTAGACCCGGATCAGACGGCTTCTATAGGATCCTTCATCAGGGTCTGCTCTGTTTGCTGATGATATTTGAAGATGTTCTTTACTATTTAAAATGGCTAAAAAGGTTCCATTTTCCATATTTTTTATTATAATTATTTTCAGTCCATCAATATTCAGTTAATTTCAGTAGGTATTGAAATTTGGAATAAGATGTGACAGAACAGGGAAGGGGGTGGGGGTGGGGGGTGGGGGGGGTTAAGCATTCACCTACTTTTTAAGGCATTTATGGAGTACAATGTAGCTGTACAGCGGTTTTGCTATGGCCTGATTTTGTCTTTTTATCAAAGATCTGAAGACTGGGAAGAGACATTGAGATATTGTTTGTTTCACAGTAAAATAGTCTGACCAATGAATTGAAAACATTGTAGCAGTTTTTAATGACCCACACTTCTTTCATGTATGTGGGATTGACCATATAAAGCTTTTCCGGGCAGGTGTAAATGCCTTTTGTAAGGGACTGGTCAATTTATTGGCCATAACTTTGTGGTCAAAATCAGATGACCATAATGGCAGAAAGATCAAAGGCCTGAACTAATTGGCTATGTACGGTGAAGGTTTTTATTAGGCCAAACAAAAAATGTCATAAACTTCGACTTGATGAATATTCATTTAACCCTTTCACTCATATAAATGCATTTCCACGCATTCACAAACAGAGTAGACCCATATCAGGCAGCTCCTGTTTGCTTATACAATATAGATACAGTGCTCCCTCCCTACAACGACCCTCTCAGTAACGATTCCCTCCTTACAACTGCGCATGTCACTGTTTCCGAAACAACAAAGCTCCAGAAAGAACTTTTTTCCATCGTATTTTCCTTATGCCTCCATCAAACCCTATGTTGTGACCACTCTTTAGAATTGTCACTTTTTGACGATTCTAAAGAGTGGTCACAACATAGGGTTTGATGGAGGCATAACGGTTTTAGTTCTCGAAATACACCTTATCTGGGGATCTGCAAACAAGCTAATTATGTTTGATTTTCCCTCCCTATAACAACTCCCTCTGAACAACACATACAATATTCGTATCCCAAAGGGTGTCATTGTAGAGAGGGAGCACTGTACATGTATGATTCTACAATTTCTGCCAATTGGCCAAACATTCCTGTATCCATATGCTATTATAACAATTAATCTAATTGATATTCATGATGTTTATAATATATTATATGAATACTCATGGAGAAAAGGGTTCAGTGATACTGTCAGAGCTCTCCAAGAGCTAGTAGTATGATTATCACAGGAAGCTGTCTCTCAGCCCGCATGGCCAAATTAGTAAACACTTCAAAATGACCTTAACACGTTATTACCGCTTTAACACTTTCAATGTTATGTGGAAATCTTGTGGATCCTTTTTGAACAGTTTGAATCCAGATCAGAGATGCCAAATTACTTGTCACATCATCAGGATCCAAACTGTTTGACGTACTAATGATGTTTTTGTAAAGAAATTGAAGAAACCGGAAGCAGAAGAATTAATCTTAGCCGTTTGAAATTTAATTTGGTGGCAGAAGGTTCCCAAGGGTTGGCTATGGTAAGATGCTGGTAATCTCCGGAGAACTTTTATTCCCACCTTTATAACTCAGTAATGGTCTTGTCTTACATTTCTTGAACTGTGTACAATAGAAGCTCTCTGTAGCGACCACTTAACCCTTTCACTCATATTAACTAGAGCTCTGGATAAAGATTGATACCCAGTACCCAAATACTAACATCGTCATTTCTCCACCAAACCCTATACTATGACCACTCTTTAGAATCGTCTCGAGGAGACGATTCTAAAGAGGGGTCATAGTATAGGGTTTGGTGGAGAAATAAAGGAGTTATTCTTGAAAATGTTTTAATTTACGCACCTTTTCACGCAATAGAGTCAGATCTGTATCATTCCAATAGCAAACAGTGCACAACCTGATCAGATGGCTACTACAGGGGCCCTCTCATCTGAATCCACTGTGTTTGCTAAAGGCACTTCTGTCAGGTAAAAGTTAAAGCAGATATTTCTGCAGAACTGCTCTTTAACTCTTTCATCCATAGGCTATTTTTAGACCCATCCTCTTTGAATGAATCTACCCAAAAGGATCATTTACTAGAGAAAAGTAAAATTTTAGAATTCTGTAGCTTGAAACCATTGTGATAAATAGAGCATTTGCTCACTATAGGAGCAAATGCTCTTTTTATCACAATGGTTTCAAGAAGTGGTTATAACAGAGGCGTAGAAAGGCGTATTGATGGAGGAAAGAGTTAAGGAGCTTTCTGCCTTACTTTCATCCTGCATTAAGCTACCACTTGCCTGAATGGTCAACAAGTAATGGTTAAAAATTCCTTTTGAGTGGTTGCTTTAGAGGGGTTCAGTATTGTCCTTTACAAGAAATCTACAAGCCCGCACTGTCAATTAGCCCGCACTGTCAATTAGCAGCACTGTAAAAGTTAACCAAATAAACTAACCTGCTTCAAAAGCAACAGCTTATTAGATTATTCCGTCTCTTTTTGAGGTCTGATGCTGTGAAGAGCTGCAGGGTCATACTTGCACAATATCATTCTTTACTTTTGTTAATCCGTTACCTGTTAAAATATTTATGTTAGGATATGACATAATTAATATTAATTAGATTAAGTTTTTATAATGGCATATGAACAACGGACATTTTTGTTCTTGCTGAAACATGTAGAATCAGATCTATATTATACTATAACAAAGCAGACCATGTACTGGAGCTGTCTGATCTGGGTGATAAATATAAATTTCAGAAATTACATGTACACTTAAAAATTTGTAGCAGACGGCAACATTTCCAGAGAACAATTACGTAGCGTGAAAAGAGATCATACTTGTCCCTGACTTCAAGCTGTCTTTCTTTGCCGGTGAATTTGTTAGGACAGTGATCAGCGAGGACTGACAATTGATAGTTAACTGACAGTTCCCTCCACTTCAAAGTGGTACGCCAGCCGAGATAAAAGGGAGTAATTAATATGTATGATCTATGTGTGAAGGTGTATCTCTTTGAGCCCGGGCTCGGGATAAACACGGTTGCGATTGTGGCTGTATGACTGTTTGAACTATTCTGCCAGGTACAAACAACATATATGTGGGAGCGGAGTGGAGTTTATTAACCTTATACCTGATACAAATACCATTTTGAAGCCTATATTATATAATAAACAAACAGAGCAGACCCAGATCAGACGGCTCCTACAGGAGCCGCCTGATCTGGGTCTACTCTGTTTGCAAATGCATTGAAAGGCTTATTTATGGCGTAAAGGATTAAACCCCTTTACCTGATAGAGATATCATTTCAAGCCCTCGCAAACAGAATAAACCCAGATCAGATGGCCCCTGAAGGAGACGTCTGATCATTGTCTGCTCTTTTTGCTGATAGAAAATCTTAGGTCTGATTTTAATCTACTCAACATAAAGCAATGTACATGTATTTACTTGCTTTACATAACAATGTAAGGAAAATGATTAATTAATATTCATGATAGTTTGAATCTACAACGAATATTCATCAGGTGACGGGGCCCCAAACTATTTTTTTCTTCCATTTCGCTAAACAAATTCAGTGACAGTAATGTCTAACTTTGAATGCGGCAAAGTTACAGATGAAGGTGCGTACCCAAATACTAAAATCGCTATTTCTCCACCAAACTCTATGCTGTGACCACTCTTTAGAATCGTCTCTTCGAGTGGTCACAGTATAGGGTTTAGTGGAGAAATAATAGAGTTATTGTTGAAAATGTTTTAATTTACCCATCTTATTTGGACCTGATGCGTAAATCTAGTCTACTGACATTTGCATGCAGTGTTGGCCCAGATGAGAGGAGCCCTCTCAACAGGGTCTGTGCTGTTTGTTATTCAAAGTCTCAAATTATGCTATGAGAGAATGGGTTAATTCATCAACTAATCGTATACTGCAGGCATTCAGCTTGTGGTCTACCGTAATTCGGAACTGCTTATACAGTTACCGGTATTAGGCTATTCATCATAAGCCCATGTTATATGTCTTAATTAAAACTACATTTTTGACATTTAAAACACTTGTTAAAGTAAAAAAAGTCTCGAAATGTGACACTATTATCCTGTGGTGGATCTAAATTGGTTGACCTTGCATTTCGTAAGCCACTCATCATAAAAAAGGTAAAAGATTGGCCGTCAAAACGTATTTTTGAAAGAATTAAGGATTACCTTTTGGGTAATTGAAGACTGTCACTAAATAAGAACCCGTCTGATTATTTTATCTTGAGCATGCTATACAGTAAAACCTCTCTATAACGACCACTAAATTACATCAAGTATTTTGTATTAAAGGCAGGTGGATGCTTAAAGCAAGGTGAAAGTAAAACAGAACGCTCCTATAGGAGCGTTCTGTTTTACTTTCACCTTGCTTTAAGCAACCACCTGCCCAAAATACCAACTAATTAACAAAATTTAGTGGTCGTTATAGAGAGGTTTTACTGTATTTTTGTATGTTGTTTCTAAAATAGAGTCTTTTTCAGTTTTGGACTACAGTAAAACCTCTCTATAACGGCCACTAAATTACATCAACTATTTTATGTTAAAAGCAGCTGGCTGCTATAGGATTTTAAGTTTTAAGCATCCACCTGCCCTTAATACCAACTAATTAACACAATTTAGTGACCGTTATCGAGTGGTTTTACTGTATTAGAATGACTTTACAGAGGCGACAAAATGTGTCAATTATGAGGGAAATTACGAAGGGGGTATCAGTGTCACTCGATCCATTGATGAATCACCCTTCGAATTCCCTTGAATGCTGGAAAATGGTATGAGCAAACAATATAGAGTCATTAACCCATTCCCGCATATTGATGCCTTTTGACGCTTCTGTAAAAGTCACTTTGTGAAACCATTGTGATAAATAGAGCATTTGCTCCACAGGAGCAAATGCTCTATTTATCACAATAGTTTCAAAACTACACAATTCTGAAAATGTCCTTTTCTCTAGTTAATGCTCCTTTTTGGTAGATTCATTCAAAGAGGTTAGGTCTAAAAAAAAAAGGCCTAAGTGGGAATTTCTGTTTGATTAGTATCTACACTTTTTGCCATGAGAAATACCGCCGTGCAAGAATAAAATGACACGACAGTATTTAATGATGTGGATAATCAAATAAGAAAAGTAGCATGGAATGGTTAGGATTATCAGCCCCTAAGGTAATCTGCTTCACAGTAATGTGCAAATGTCTTACAAATTTGTAAAAAGATTGAATCACGATAAAATACCAACATATAAATTAATTTGGTGGTCTTAATTGTAATCCAGATCTAGGTCACTGTATTCTTCAGTAAGAATTCTTACAGATTAACGAATCGACAAGTAGTGCAGACCCAGATCAGACTGTTGCTGGAGGAGCAGTTTGATCAGGGTATGCACTATTTGCAGCAATGTCAATCTGATTTAACCCATTACCTCATAGGCTATTTTTAGATACAGCCTCTTTGACTAAATCTACCAAAAAGGAGCATTAACTAGAGAAAAGGAAAGTTTTAGAAATTTGTAGTTTGAAACCATTGTAATAAATAGAGCATTAGAATTTTGCTCCTATAGGAGCAAATGCTCAATTTATCACATTGTTTTCACAAAGTGACTTACAGAGTCGGCAAAAGTCGCCAATATGAGGGAATGGATTAAGCCTCTCTGCATTGAAAACTCTCTAAAATGTCTACCATGTTCCACCTTCCATATTTCATTATACCTATTTTGCCCATTGCTCCTATAGGAGCCGTCTGATTTGGGTCTACTCTATTTGCAAATGCATGAAAATGTGTTTATATGAGGGAAAGGGTTAACTATAGAGTTCACCATTGGTATGAATGGCTGAAACTAATGCTAGAAGATTTTGAATGACAAACAGTACAGACCCTGATCAGAGGGCTCCTCTAGGAGCCCTCTGATCTGGGTCTACACTGTTTGCAAATGACAGTACATGCATGTTGTCCTGCGTTCAAATATTTGTGTTCATTAAGGTATGTTTTTTTTCCCAGTTACCTGTATTGTTTTCCTTCAGTAGCATCTGGCTTTATCGGGGTGTGTGTTATTTTTTGTGTTGTTCGATACCTTTGAAGAACAACATCAAGCAGTTATGGCCTCCCTCGAGGGAATTCCTATAGAGAAAAGCCCAAGTCCTTGGACCACTTTGATCTGATGGTATATTAGTATTGGAGATGATAGTTCAAGTTCAGATATTCAGAGATAGATGAGTTTGTTTCCTCTGTGGATTTGATTTTTTTTTTATTCTGAAGTGGGTCATTATATGTACTGTTTGAGTGTTGGGTGGGCGATGGGGTATTGGGAAGGGATGGAGTTCAGGTGTATAGGCGAGGGAGAGAGTTTTGAACTTGATGGGGCTGGTAGATTAACCCTTTTAGTACCTAGCCTGTTGAATATTCATGTAAAGAATAATGGTTGAACAGATAAGATGCATAAATTTAACCCTTCGCTTGCAATGCTGAATTTTAAAATACATTTCTCCTTCTTTACCCATGCCCTGTTGTATATTTACATATATCTTAAATGTGTACAAGTATTTCGCTGTGAATTCACTGCTGTGGAGTGCACTGGTTGCACAATCAACTTTTAAATAGTGCAAACCCAGATGAGACAGCTCCTGCAGGAGCTGTCTCATCTGGGTCTTCACTATTTACAGGTAGGTATATTGACGCGGATAGCAAGCGAAGTGTTAAACATTTTCAAGAATACCCTCTTTATTTCTCCACCAATAATATAACCCTATTCTCTGACCACAGTTTAGAATAGTCTTGAAGAGACAATTCTAAATAGTGGTCACAGTATAGGGTTTGATGGAGAAATGACCATTTTAGTATTTGTTACTAAGCTTGCATAATTAGTAGTAATTGGCTGAACCTTTATAATGGCATTAATGATTATGAATAATAGAATTTTTAACCATTGCAGAAACCGTTTATCTGGTTTATATTATTTTATAGCAAATTTAAAGCAGTACCTAATCAGATGGCAATTCGGTAAAGGGTTAATAGCAAAATGATTTAGAAATATCAGACCATTATTTTAGTAGATTATCAAATAATTTGGATCTTGACAGAAGCAGCGAAGTTCCATATCTGGATGTCTTGATCCATACCATTTGCAAAGCTATTGATAAAAAATGCCAAGAGTGCAGTATGCAAAAAATTTATCATGCCTCCCACATTTCTAGGAAAGGCAGGTATCTTTGTAACCTGCAAAAACCATACATATCCATCTGTTTATTTTTGGGTCGCTCCCTATCTCCATGTTGATACCTCTATCTCAACAAAAAAGAAGAAAACACACGCTGTACGATGATGGACATTCTTCTATCACATTCCTCC
This sequence comes from Azorinus chamasolen, assembly GCA_963576725.1. Classification (NCBI taxonomy): domain Eukaryota; kingdom Metazoa; phylum Mollusca; class Bivalvia; order Cardiida; family Solecurtidae; genus Azorinus; species Azorinus chamasolen. Next base: position 34,275,816 of record OY755238.1, on the reverse strand, counting down.
GATATGGTCCAAGATTTCTACATTAACCAACAGCAAGCAAGCTATTGCTAGCTAAGCTTCGCAAACAGTTTGGATCCAGATGAGACGCCAAGTAACTCGGCGTCACATTAGATCTAAAAACAGTTATTTGTTTGAAAACTTATTCTTAACCCTTTTAATGCTGAATTGTTAACCCTTTCCTCCATAGGCTATTTTTAGATCCAACCTCTTTGAATGAATCTGCCCAAAAGGAGCATTTACTAGAGAAAAGTAAAATTTTAGAATTTTGTAGTTTGAAACCATTGTGATAAATAGAACATTTGCTCCTATTGGAGCAAATGCTCTATTTATCACAATGGTTTCAAGAAGTGGTTATTACAGAGGTGTAGACAAGCATATTCATGGAGGAAAGGGTTAAACTGGAATTCTAATGTAGAATTTCGATACTTAGGCAGGTGGCTGCTTAATGTAGGGTGACAGTCATGCAGAAAGCTCCTAGAAGAGCTTTATGCATGACTGTCACCCTGCATTAAGCTGCCACCTGTTTCCAAGACCAATGTTTATACTAAATTGGACTTGTGGTTTAGAGGGGTTTTACTGGACATGGATGTAGATTGAGAAGAACACCTAAACAGGAAGTCTAGTCGAGAACAATTTGGATATACCTTATCGGCAGTGCGCTGCTTAATGCAGGATGAAAGTTGTGCAGAAAGCTCCTAGACTTTCACCCTGCATTAAGCTGTCACCTGTCTCAAAGACCAATATTGATGCTAAATTGAATGTCCAGTTTAGAGATGTTTTACTGTATTTACAAATTCTAGGTAGAATGTTTTCTAAGTATCTCAACCAAACACTATTTTTTTGAATATTCATGCAGTATTAATAAATATTCATGGAGTAAAGGTTAACCTGTTACACCATAGGCTATTTTTAGACCAATCCACTTTGAATAAATTTACTGAAAATGATCATAATTATACTAGAAAAAAGAAACTTTTTGTAATTGTGAAGTTTTAAAACCTTTTTGATAGATAGAGCATTTACTCCTGTGGAGTAAATGCTTTATTTATCATAATGGTTTCAAAAAGTAACTTTTTCAGAGGCGTCAAAAGTTGTCAATATTAGGGAAAGGGTTAAGTCTCCCATCTATAAAGGAAACAAGTAATTTCATCAAGTTTGTGATAAAAGCTATATGGCTCTTGTATCTCAGACTTTAATACTTAGCACGCTTGAAATGAATTCTTTAATAACCTTTACAAACACTTAGGATTCCAGGGTTCTAGATAAGAATGTGTTTTTAGAAAATCTAATTAAAACATTTTTTTTGTAATTTCCCCGTCAAACCCTATCTTGCTGCAACTGCAACTCGTTAGAATCGAGGCAATTCTAATGAATTGCAGCAAGATGAGGTTGAATCAAGGCAATTCTAATGAATTGCAGCTATATGAGGTTGAATCGAGGCAATTTTAATGAATTGCTGCAATATGAGGTTAAATCGAGGCAATTCTAATGAGTTCCAGCATTGGATAGCGTTTGGCGGAGAAATAAGAGATTTTGATAGGTCCATTATGGAGCTATTTATGAGCCCAGGAATCCTGAAGAGATGGCCAGTAAATCTGTGACTAGTCTGAGGATCCATACTCTTTAACACTGCAGGCTCGTAATTCTGAAAAAAGATATAAATGAATAATAAAGCAGAGCTTAATAACAGATAATTTTAGGTGCCTTCTCAAATATTAAAATCATCATTTCTCCACCAAACCCTATACTGTGACCACTCTTTAGAATCGTCTCAAAGGTTTGGTTGAGAAATAAAGGAGCTATTCTTGAAAATATTTGAATTTACTCATCTTATCTGGAGCTCTGATAATAATTATGTCATCTGGTATGAAAGCTGATGTCATTTTTCCGCCCCACAACGAACATGTAGACTGTGATAAAAGTTAAAAGAGAATTATCAAAAGACGGAGATATTTTCATTCCTTTATACTTGCATTAATTTACAGTCGGACTACCTTTCATGTTCCACTGGTTGGGAGTTAACCTGTTATAAGGAGAAGTAGGCAGGGAGCCGACTTAGTGTTTGATGATAACCTGACTTATCTACAGTAGAACCTCTATGAAGTGGCCATTTCTGGGAATAATTATGGGACTCCACAACCCTTTCCACCATGAATATTCATGTGAGAAATAATGATGTCATGAATATTAATTGTATTAACCCTTCTCTTGCTGAATTTTAAAACACATTTCTCCTTCTTTACCCATGCCCTGTTGTATAATTACATATATCTTCACTGTGTACAAGTATTTCGCTGTGCAATCACTGCTGTGGAGTGCACTGGTTGCACAGTCAACTTGTAAATAGTGCAGACCCTGATGAGACAGCTCCTGCAGGAACTGTCTCATCTGGGTCTTCACTATTTACAGGTAGGTATATTGACGTGAATAGCAAGCGAAGGGTTAATTTGATATAGCAGCACATGGACACATGAGATTTTGGCCATGGCAGAAACTGTAGAATCATATCTATATTAGATCATAAGCAAACAGAGCAGACCCAGATCAGACGGCTCCTATAGCTGTTTGCTAATGGAATTTGAAAGATGTTTCTTTACTTTCTAATTGTTAACCCATTCCCTCATATTGACGCCTTTTGATGCCTCTGTAAAATCCACTTTTTTTGAAACCATTGTGAAATATAGAGCATTTGCTCCAATGGAGCAAATGTTCTATTTATCACAATGGTTTCATAACTACACAATTGTATTTTTTTCCTTTTCTCTAGTAAATGCTCCTTTTCAGTAGATTTATTCAAAGAGGTTGGGTCTAAAAATAGTCTATGAGGTATGGGTTAATGTTCCACTTTCCTTATTCCATTGTTATACCCCCCTTTTGAAAAAATGGGGATATATTGCTTTGCACATGTCGGTCGGTCGGTCGGTCGGTCTGTCGGTCGGTCGGTCGGTCGGTCGGTCGGTAGATCGATGGTTTCCGAATGATAACTAATAAACGACTTGGCCTAGAATCTTCAAACTTGCTGTGGTGGTTGGTCATGACAAGTAGATGACCCCTATTGTTTTTGAGGTCACTAGGTCAAAGGTCAAGGTCACCATGACCTTAAATGGTGAAATAGTTTCCGATCAATAACTGCTCAAGGGTTTGGCTTGGGATCTTCAAACTTGCTGTGGTGGTTGGTCATGACCACTAGATGACCCCTATTGATTTTGAGGTCACTAGGTCAAAGGTCAAGGTCACCATGACCTTAAATGGTTAAATGGTTTCCGATCAATACCTGCTCAAGGATTTAGCTTAGAATCTTCAAACTTGCTGTGGAAGTTGGTCATGACCACTGGATGACACCTATTGATTTTGAAGTCACTAGGTCAAAGGTCAAGGTCACCATGACCTTAACTGGTAAAATGGTTTCTGATCAATAACTGCTCATGGGTTTGGCCTAGGACCTTCAAATTTGCTTAGGTGGTTGGTCATGACAACTAGGTGAGTCCTATTGTTTTTTAGGTCACTAGGTCAAAGGTCAAGGTCACTGTGACCTTAACTGGTGAAATGGTTTGCGATCAATAACTGCTCAAGGGTTTGGCCTAGGATCTTCAAATTTGCTGTGGTGGTTGGTAATGACCACTAGATGACCCCTATTGTTTTTTACGTAACTAGGTCAAAGGTCAAGGTCACCATGCTCTTAACTGGTGAAATGGTTTGCGATCAATAACTGCTCAAGGGTTTGGCTTAGAATCTTCAATATTGCTGCGGTAGTTGGTCATGACAACTGGATGACCCCTATTGTATTTGAGGTCACTAGGTCAAAGGTCAAGGTCACCATGACCTTAACTGGTAAAATGGTTTCTGATCAATAACTGCTCAAGGGTTTGGCTTAAGATTTTCAAATTTGCTGTGGTAGTTGGTCATGACCACTGGATGACCTCTATTGATTTTAAGGTCACTAGGTCAAAGGTCAAGGTCACCATGACCTTAACTGGTAAAATGGTTTCTGATCAATAACTGATCAAGGGTTTGGCTTAGGACCTTCAAATTTGCTTAGGTGGTTGGTCATGACAACTGGATGACCCCTATTGTTTTTTAGGTCACTAGGTCAACGGTCAAGGTCACCATGACCTTAACTGGTGAAATGGTTTGCGATCAATAACTGCTCAAGGGTTTGGCTTAGGATCTTCAAACTTGTTGTGGTGGTTGGTCATGACCATTAGATAACCCCTATTAATTTTTAGGTCACTAGATCAAAGGTCAAGGTCACCATGACCTTAACTGGTGAAATGGTTTGCGATCAATAACTGCTCAAGGGTTTGGCTTAGAATCTTCAAACTTGCTGAGGTGGTTGGTCATGACAACTAGATGACCCCTATTGATTTTGAGGTCACTAGATCAAAGGTCAAGGTCATCATGAGCTTAACTGAAGAAATGGTTTCCAATTAAAAACTGCTCGATGGTTTGGGTCGGGATCTTCAAACTTGTTGTGGTAGTTGGTCGTGACCACTAGATGACCCCTATAGTTGTTGAGGTCACTAGGTCAAAGGTCAAGGTCACCATGACCTTAATATGTGAAATGTTTTCAGATCAATAAATGATCAGTGGTTTGGCTTAGGATCTTCAAAGTTGCTGTGGTGATTAGTCATGACCGCTAGATGACCTCTATAGTTGAGGTCACTAGATCAAAGGTCAGGGGGTCTGGGGGGTATACATGTTTTACAAACATCTCTTGTTACTATTTTGTCTGTAAATGTTCAGTTAATGTAACCCTTTCTCTGTTCTTAGATATTTAGTCCAAAATTCAATACCTACTGAATATTCATCGACAAAATAGTTATAATGAAATATGGAAGGTGGATCATTGTAGTCATTTTAATCATATCTATAGGAGCCATCTGATCTGGGTCTACTCTGTTTTCAAATGTGTATATGAAGGAAAGGGACTGGGTTAAAGAATTAAAAGACTTTTTAGAGTCAGCAGACAACAATTTTTGATGACAACAATTACTTAGAGTGCAAAGTTTTAACGAATTTCTTCAGCTATAAATACCGGGCAAATTCATTTTGAAGTGGATTTGCGGCTATGAGTTTTTTACTCTGTATGTTCAGGGACATCTAAGTCCTACTTTGAACTGGCATTGGGTAGGAGATCAGTCTGAGATTAGACAGGTGGTTATAAACCCTATCCTCCATAGGCTATTTTTAGACCCAACCTCTTTGAATGAATCTACCGAAAAGGAGTATTAAGTAGAGAAAAGAATTTTTTTTTAATTTTGTAGTTTGAAACCATAGTGATAAATAGAGCATTTGCTCATATAGGAGCAAAATAATAATGCTCTATTTATTACAATGGTTTTACAGAGGCGTTGAAAGGCGTATTTATGGTGGAAAGGGTTATACAGGTTGATGGAAGGAGAGCCAAGAACAGAAGAAACAGGAACTGTTTCCTTGTTATAAAGGCCTTTTCATGCCTTTGCAAAAAGATTAGACCCAGATTAGATGACTGATCTGGGTCTGCACTATTTGAAAAAGTGCCAAAAGTTGTTTATGTGAGAGAAAGGGTTACTCCATAAATACGTCTTTCTATTTATTTATTTATTTCAGTCTCATCTGTATACAGGCATGTATAGATTATCAAACGATGTGTACAGCCATTCTATAAAGAATTATAAGAGACTATACATAACTGTTTGCTGATTGAAAAATATACATGTAGAATCGAATCTACAGTTTCTGCCACAGCCAAAAAATTCAGTACTTATTTGCAATTCTAAAAGTACATAAATCTCTATTCTGTAAGATGAGTAAATTAAAACATTTTCAGAAATACATTTGTAACTTCTTTATTTCTCGATCAAACTCTATGTTACGACCACTCTTTAGAATCGTCTTTTTGAGACGATTCTAAAGAGTGGTCACAAGTTCACAACATAGGGTTTGGTGGAGAAATGACGATTTCTGAGTGAGTACTTGAGTATGTGTATCCTGTTTATCTGTTTCTCTGGGGTTACATTAACCCATTCCCTCATAGGCTATTTTTGGATCCAACTTATTTGAATGAATCTACCAAAAAGAAGCATTAACTAGAGAAAAGGAAAATTTTAGAATTTTGTAGTTCTGAAACTATTGTGATAAATAGTGCAAATGCTCTATTTATCACAATGGTTTCAAAAAGTGACTTTCACAGAGGCGTCAAAAAGTCTCAGTATGAGGGAATGGGTTAATTACATAATTGCAATTATAATTAAGAAATGAATTGGTTTTTAGACTTCTTCAAATCATGGCTCAAAGTTTCCAAGGGGATTGATATTCCAAGGAGACTGATATTCTGATTGTCGAGGTTTCTGATTGTCAAGATTCTGCTAATCAAGCTTTCAAATTCAGATATTTTTTCTGTATTCAGTGACAATTATCTTGGTTTGAGATAAAGTAAGGTAGCGAAACAATGCAGAGACACTGTGCACCCGGCTGATTATGCAGTGATTTAGGAGGTCAACTTTGCATATTTCTGTGGAATTTTGCTTTGATCGTCAGTGATTTAGTCTGTTGTTGCAGGAAACTCAGTCATTACTGAAACAAATTTCATAAATATTGTGGAATAAAAATGTTTTGTTTGAACAAGACTGCCTGCTATTAGTAACCTGATATTTATAAGCTGTGTATGTCAGCGTTATAGGGTCAGCACTTAATGAAAGAGATGTAAATGGCGGAAATAAAAGCCTGCTGCTGACAAACCCTTAGCATGTTAAATACTGGCTTCAAAGATTTAGTCCTGGAAATTTACATATTGAAATATATTTCTTGTCTGACTATAGATTAATGTTCTCTCGATAATTTCTGAATGTATGACAAGCTAAATGGAATTGATCTAATTATCCAAACAGTCGTAACTTTGATGGAGTATTAGTGCAAGGTGCAATGAGGGCGAGTTTGCTTAGCTGTTACCTTGCTTTGCAAATTATCGTTGAAAAAAAATGTCAACAAGAAGATTTTGCTTCAGATTTTATTAAAAAATAATCGGAGGATCAGATAGTTTGATTCCTAATAAGGTGCTGAGTGAGTTACTTGAGTGCATCATCTGGATGCTAACTATTTGTGCATGCTATTATAAGTTCATGTACAGCAGTGCGGGACACGAGTCACTTAAATATCCATTGCAAACAGTGTAGACCCAGATGAGAGGGCTCCTAGAGGAGCCTTCTCATCAGGGTCTGCACTGTTTGCTATGTAGCACTTTTCTTTAGAAAAATCACTAAATATTCGCCATGAGCTTGACCTGTTTGAAGTTTGGAAAAGTCCATTTGAGTATTGAGCAATGTAAGGGTGAAAGGCTGTACTGCAGTGGATTGCCTCATCAATAATTACCGCTTGTTTGACACGTCCATGTAATAAAATTGGGAGTCACCATTGTGTCATGAGATATTGAACTTGCCGCTGCTCACGATAGGAGAGGAAGTTTGAAATCTGAAATACAAACAGTAAAAACGAGACTAGTTTGAACTGACAGAGCTGTATAAGGGTATTTAGAAAATATGGCTGAAAGTATTTTTATATTTCTCCGAGTATTTTTATATTTCTCCGCCAAACCCTATCTTGCTGCAACTCATTTGAAATCGCCTCTCTGAGGTGTTTCTAATGACTGGAGTTGTAACAAGATAATATAATGGTATGGCTGAAAAATGAGAGATTTTGATCAATCAGTATGCATGACTTAATATCTACAGCCCTGTCGATTGAGCAAAATGCAGAACTGCAGAGGTTTTGTGCTCTTCCTGCAGATTGAAATAATACTTCCAGAGACAAAAATTTGTTATAGTCTCATCTGTATCAGCCAGGGTGTGCACAGGTTTTTATAGTGATTTTCCAACTTGAAAGTGTCCCTTTATATCCCATTCCCTCATTGGCTATTTTTAGATCCATCCTGATCTTTTAATAAATCCACCGAAAAGGAGTATCAATAAGAGAAAAGGAAATTTTTTAGAATTGTGTAGTTTTGAAACCATTGTGATAGGTAGAGCATTTGCTCCTACTCCTATAGGAAGAAATGCTCTATTTATCACAATGGTTTCATAAAGTGACTTTTACAGAGGCGTAGAAAGGCGTATATGGAGGAATGGGTTAAATATGGTAGAATCATGCCTGAATTTGATGCCAGCTCATACAGGAGCCATCTGATCAGGGTCTGCAGTTTGTTTATGAATGAAATGATATACTTTCTGCCATGACCGCAAATCCTGTATCATTTTAAAAATTCATGTAATTACTTTCATAGTGTAATTATTTCTTACATTAATATTCAGAAGGTAAAAGGTTAATTGGTCCTATGGGACCAAGGGTTGGCATCTTTATTGGATAATTAGGCCTGTCAAGTAGGCAGTGTCAATTTGGTTTCCATATCCACATTCAGCCTTTATTCCTTTACCTGATAGAAACACTCTTTCACATCATTGCAAATAGTGTAGCCCCAGATCAGATGCCACCTGTAGGAGTATTCCTGTTTGCTTATGGGATAATGCAGATCTCATTCTACAGTTCTTGCCATGGCCAAAACTGCCGTGTGTTCATTTCAGGAGATAAAGGGTTGACAGCACTCTTAGTGTCATCTTTGTTTAACCCTTTCCTTCGTATAAACACTTTTTCACGCTTTTGCAAACAGAGTAGACCTAGATCCGACGGCTCCTATAGAGTTGGCCCAGATCAGACGGCTTCTATTATAGGAGCCATCTGATCAGGGTCTGCTCTGTTTGCTAAGGGAAATTGTTTCTTTACTTTCTAAAATGGCAACAATGTTTCACCATCCATATTTCATTATGATTATAACTATTTTGTCCTAGAATATTCAGTAGGTACTGAAATTTGGAACAAACATAGAATAGGGAAAGGGTTAAACATTAGTGTTGTTGTGTTGTCAGATAGTTTGAATTCTGAATAGACTCTGATAGACAACAATATTTGCAGATAACAATTATTGCTCAGTCTCAGCGTATAGAAGGTTAAAGGTGAAGTATTGAAATATTACCAGCTCTACGATAATTGAACAAAATTGATTGCAACAATATTTGAGTGTCACAAACACCTAGTTACTATATTGGGTCAGAATTCGTCTGGTGTAATGATTTGGTATTTTAACATATGTTTCATGACAGTTTTATGGAAGGTCAAAAAGTGAGAATTCAAATGTCTAATGTACACATAATACTGTAGAACCCCACTAAACAGAAATTCTTAGAGAAGAATTTAGATACCGGTACTTTTAGGCAGGTGGCTGCTTAATGTAAGGTGAAAGTCATGCAGAAAGCTGACCTAGAGGAACTTTCTGCATGACTTTCGCCCTGCATTAAGCTTCCACCTCTCTGTGGTTTTAATGCAGAATGAAAGCAATGAAGAAAGCTCCTAGGAGAGCTTTCAGTCTGCATTAAGCTACCACATATATTATGAAAATCTGTATTTCTTTATCTAATTTTTTTTTAATGGTGATATTATAGGATTTAACCCTTTCGCTGCCAATGCCGGATCTGTGATTACCTATGCAAACAGTTTGGATCCAGATGAGACGCCGAGTAACTCTGTGTCTCATCAGGATCCAAACTGTTTGTTACTGTTACTATGTTTTTAAATAAAAATGAAGAAAATCAAAAGAATGAAATTTTGTAGCAGACGACAAAGTTACATTTGTAGCAGACGACAGAGTTTAGCAGCGAAAGGGTTAATTGTTTTCTTTATCATTGGTTTTTCCCCTAAAGTAAGGTTGGAGTGGGTTAACTCATCTATAATACCAGGGGTCCAGAGTTCGATCCCCCATTTGATGATACTTTATAAACCAAGGTCCGATGTATCAGTGCTTTTTGCTCGGCATCTAAAGAACCTGAGAAAAGACTCAGTTACTAAGGCATCAAGCCCGGGTGTCTGTATCCTCTCCCCTCTCTGTGGGACCTCCAATTAGCCCATAGTTGGCAGTAACAGAACAACATAACCACCTAACCAACAACATAACTGTCTAACCAACAACATAACCAACCAACCAACAACATAACCAACCAACAGAACAACACAACCACCTAACCAACAACATAACTGCCTAACCAACAACATAACCAACCAACCAACAACATAACCAACCAACAGAACAACACAACCACCTAACCAACAACATAACCGCCTAACCAACAACATAACCAACCAACCAACAACATAACCGCCTAACCAACAACATAACCACATAACCAACAACATAACCACCTAACCAACAACATAACCGCCTAACCAACAACATAACCAACCAACCAACAACATAACCGCCTAACCAACAACATAACCAACCAACAGAACAACACAACCACCTAACCAACAACATAACCAACCAACCAACAACATAACCAACCAACCAACAACATAACCAACCAACAACACAACCACCTAACCAACAACATAACCGCCTAACCAACAACATAACCAACCAACCAACAACATAACCAACCAACCGAAGTATGAGGGTGTTTATTAGGGAGAACGCTGTAGGCAGAAAACTGGATGTGTTTTTACTTGCAAATTGTTCTGTTATAGGATAACCCCCTCAGACGTCCAATTAAATATTAAATTATTGTAATGTAAGTTATTATCACAGACAGACATATTGGTATTAACCATCTGAATGTGTCAGAAACAAGTGTACTGGTAATTGCAAATAGCGTAGACCTGGATCAAGAGGGCTCCTACAGGAGTCCTCTGACCAGGCCTTCTGTACTGTTTGCCATTCAAAATCCTCTAGCAGAGTTTAGTAGTTCATATAATATTGAATGGACTATATAATTAACCTTTTCCTCCATAAACACGCCTTTCTACGCCTCTGTAAGTCACCCTTTGAAACCACTGTGATAAATAGAGCATTTGCTCCATAGGAGCAAATGCTCTATTTATCACAATGGTTTCAAAACTGCACAATTCTAACATTTTCCTTTTCTCTAGTAATTTAGCACCTTTTCGGTAGATTTATTGAAAAAGGTTGGGTCTAAAAATAACCTATGAGGTAATGGGTTAAACACTAAATGACCATTCCACTTTGAATATTTAAGATTCAAACAGGGTTTACAAGAGATCAGAGCTACAGATAACGGTGCGTACTCAAATACTAAAATCGTCATTTCTCCACCAAACCCTATGTTTTGACCACTCTTTAGAATCATCTCTTTGAGACGATTCTAAAGAGTGGTCACAACATAGGGTTTGGTGGAGAAATAGAGAAGTTATACTTGGATATATTTCAATTTACGCATCTTATCTGGAGCTCTGAGAGATTCCTAACATTCAACTAGTAACCTTTTGTTTCATAGAGACGACGTTCGACACCTTTGCAACTAGCATATGACAATCACAATTTTAGTACACCTTTATATCTGGAGCTCTGAATTCCAGTTTATGCCATGGCCAAAACTTCCTGTTTTTATATGCCGTTGAGATGCTGAGTTACGAAGGATTTCATCAGGATCCAAAACTGTTGGCAATTTATTTTTACTGGGATGCAAATTCAAACATCATCTAGGCATGGCAATAAATTTTTAGTCTGAAGGCTGACATTCCAGTAGCAGATATTTACCCCCAGCTGTGGAGTAGTACTTTTGTTGTGACATTCGCGATGCATATTCCAGATGATTGTTGACATCAAGCTTTTACGAATAGTGCAACCACTTGTAGGGAGGGATAGCTTCAAAGACATACCAAAGAGGGAACTCTTTACCTGGTAGAAATGTCTTCTCAACCCTTTGCAAACAGAGTAGACCCAGATCAGATGGCTCCTGTAGGAGCCATCTGATCAGGGTCTGCTGTGTTTGCAGCAAAGAAATATTCATGATGCCATTAATTACATCTTGCATGATTACTCTTTAGGGAAAACGGTTAAAACAATCTGTTTTATGTTATGGTTCCAAATTTGCTACTTCAGAATATGAGTGCTACCTCTCCCAGACTAGATTCTGAGTATACCAGAACTTCCTGTTGACAAGAAATTAATTTTTGTCTGACCCAATTTATTGCAAAACACTGAATAAAACGCTCTTTAATTGTTTGCACGCCTGCAGCGACGACTTGTGTTAACTTATGCAAACAGTTCACTGCCTGCTCCTGATGAGAGACAGAGCAACTAGAATTTACATTAGGATCTAAGCTGTTTGACTCTTCGGTTGTAGAGATATGAAGGAAAATTAACTTTAAGAATTTTTGCAGATTACAGTTTTTGCAAACTTTAACACATTCCCTTCTTTAAGAGTGACACACTGTAAAAGTCACATTTTTAAACCATTGTGATAAATAGAGCATTTGCTCTATTATAGCAAATGGTTATCACATAATGGTTTCAAAACTACACAATTCTAAAATTCTCCTTCTTATAGTTAAAAGCTCCTTTTCGGTAGATTTATTCAAAGAGGTCCAGGGTCTAACAATAGTCTAGGAGGGAATGAGTAGGACAACTTGCCCTTTTCTGATTCAAATTGAAGAGCTTTGTTTGTTTTAATTCTTTACTCCATAGAAACACCTTTTGGCACCTTTGAAAAGAGAATAGACCCAGATCAGATGCCGTCTGCGCTTTTGATCTAATGTAGATCTGATTCTAGCAATTCTGGCAGAGCCAGACTTCCCTGTTTTCACATAATTTATCAAATGATAGTACTACTGTTTTCTGCATTGAACAAAAACATTATTGGACGATGTAAAGACTGTTTGGCGAATCCTTGTCAGAAATAAAGTGATTACCTCCTCTGGAGGTCTGGATCTACTTTGTTTGAGTAGATGTCCATTGTTGTAAATCATAGGTATAATGGTCGGAGGCTCACCCATGTTGGAAATTGTCTACTGTTAACCTTTTCCTCTATAAATAAGCCTTTCTGTGCCTCTGTAATAACCACTTCTTGAAACCATTGTGATAAATAAAGCATTTGCTCCTATAGGAGCAAAATTTAATGCTCTATTTATCACAATGGTTTCAAACTACAAAATTCTAAAATTTTACTTTTCTCTAGTTAATTCTCCTTTTGGGTAGATTCATTCAAAGAGGTTAATGGTCTAAAAATAGCCAATGTAGGAAAGGGTTAAGCTTTAAATACCTTATAGCCCTTTCCTTCATGAATATTCATTCACGAAATGATGACATTGTGAATATAAAAAAATTAGATTAAATGTTAAAATGACACATGGACACAGGAGTTTTTTGAAATAGCAAAATCTGTGGGACCATCATAATACATGTATATCTATATTATATCACAAGCAAACAGAGTAGACCCTGATCAGATGGCTCCTGTTATTAAGGTCAGCCGTCTGCAGAGCTCCAGATAAGATGTGTAAATTGACACATTTCCAAGTATAACTTCTTTATTTCTCCACCAAACCCTATGTTGTGACCACTCTTTAGAATCGTCTCGAAGAGATGATTCTAAAGAGTGGTCACAACATAGGGTTTGGTAGAGAAATTACGATTTTAGTATTCGAGTACGCATTGTTATCTGTAGCTCTGCGTCTGATCTAGGTCTACTCTTTTTGCAAAGGCATAGAAAGGCGTGTTTATGGAGTTAGTAAAGGGATAGATACACCAGCTTACATATTGACGTGGCAAACAGAGTGGACTCTTGACAGCTCCTGACTGCTGACACAATTATGCTTTTAGTCAAGTATGACAGAAAGACTGTATGATTATTAATTAGCTGAATATTCATAATAGTATTATGTAGAATGGATTTATTTACCAATGTAAAAAAAATGACCTAACATGCAAAAACTTATCTTTATAATAGTGCCATAAGCAAACAGTACATACCCTGGTCAGACTGGAGTCATCTGATCTGTGTCTACTCTGTTTGCCAAGGTGTCTCCAGCATGTGAAGGGCTAAGCATTTTTGAAGCATGATAATGTTTATAAATGCATACCACATCTCACTGTGCTTGACATTTGAATTTTGAGGCAGATATATGGTAAATTTCCAAATCTTTTAGCAGATTACATTTGGTGCTCTGTTGTGCTTTTAACCATTTACCTGTTCTGAAAGTCGTTAAATGCCTTTGCAAACAGAGTAGACCCCGATCAGATGGATCCTGTAGGAACTATGATGAGACTGATCAGAGTCTGCTCTGTTTGCATATTGAATACTATTACTACTGATTTGATTCTACATGTCCAATGCTACGTTAAAAAATCATGACATTGCGTTCATATACAATTGAAGGAATTCAGCTCATTAAGTATTCATGATGTCATAATATTTTTTACATGAATATTCATGAGTTGATGAGATAAATTAGTTGTGACATTTATATTCCATATCAACAGATGACAAACAAAATTCCAGGCATATATTGGCAGGCACTACAATGGGACTGATAAGCCACTTTGGGCTTTTATAGTAATTAACTAAATTAATGTGATTACCATCTTATGTTCAAAGGGAAGCATAGTAGATATAAGCCTTCTGAATCCTTTGAAGATTATCTATGTTACTCATATGGGCTATAATACTGTGGGCAGCTCAGAAAAGGATGTTTGCTGATTGGTTGGTTAGTTTTGGGTTTGCCATCGATACAGATACCCTAAATCCTCTAAAAAAATATATGCATATAGTGCTGACACAGATCAAACTGTTCCTGAAGGAGCAGCATTGTTTGATCAGGGTCTACACTATTTGCTAATTATGCCAGTTTATGTTAAATGTTTCAAATTGGTGTCAAATTAGCCCTTTACGCCATAGATACATCTTTTAATGCTTTTGCAAATAGTGTAGACCCAGATCAGACGGCTTCCTTATGAGCTGTCTGATCAGAGTCTGCAATATTTGCTTATCCCATTCCCACTTAGGCTATTTTTAGACCTTACCTCTTTGATTATATATCTACCAAAAAGGAGCATTAACTAGAGAAACGGTAATTTTCAGAATTGTGCAGTTTTGAAACCACAATGTGATAAATAGAGCATTTTGCTCCTGTGGAGCAAATGCTCTATTTATCATGATTGTTTCACAAAGTGACCTTTACAGATGCGTCAAAAGGCGTCAATATGCGGGAATGGGTTATGGAATAACATTGATCTGATGATATAGTTTCTGACATGACCAACAATTTCTGCGCTTCCTCATACCATATTCAGATAGATAAACATACCGGTAACAATTTATATTGCAGACACCGATCCTGAAGGAGCCATTTGGTCGGGGTCTACAGTCTACACACATTTTCATGCTTCTGTTAAATATTCATGTAAGAAATAATGACATCATGAATATTTATTAGCTGAATTTTTATAATGGAAACTTTTCAAGGATTTGTTTTTGCTTTGACAAAAACTGTGGAATCTTGATATACATGTATCTATAAGCAAACAGAACAAACAAATGCAAATACTGTCTGTAGGAAACCATTAGATCTGGGTCTACTCTGATTAACTTTGCCAAGGAGTAAAAATGCATACTTATGGAGTTTAACCCATATCCACTTAGGCTATTGTTAGATTCTACGGTACCTCTTTGATTAAATCTACAGAAAAGGGGCATTTACTAAAGAAAAGGAACACTTCAAAAAATTATAGTGTTGAATTAATATCACAATGGTTTCAGTAAGTGACTTTTACAGAGGCGTCAAAAAGGCATCAGTATGCGGGAATGGGTTAAGATTAACTTCTCTATTTCTTGAAACAGTTTAGATCAAGGAGCATCTGACAGACTGTTCAAAGACTTGACATATTCCAGCTTGAAACGAAACAGACTAAATTGAAATTGGATACTGGGATTTTTTATTATTTATGTTTAATATTTACAAAGATTGTTTGTCAGAATCTGTATACTGGCAGATCTTCTTGTAGTCTTTGGAGAAAAATGATATACAGGGTTCCTTGAAATGCATGTAGAAGCTGTGTTGTTGCGAAATAAGTTTGAGCAGTTCAGACGCCAAAGTGGATCATTTTTCAATTCTCTCAACATGCCCTACTGGTAAAACAAGTGTTATGTCAATTTTACAGAACCAAGCACTCAATTTAACGGAAATCAAGACCTATCTTTTGATGAAAGGGTTTAAAGGGGGGAATATTGGAGCGTTTGAAATAAAACAGACTTTGTTGTTATTTTATCAGTGTTGCTTTGTAGCAATATAGATTTCTTTACCGTCTGAATAGTTTCTCTGTTTCTGTACAATATTGTGTTTTATATGAAAATTATTCAGGTATAAACATTTTTCCCCCCAGAATTCCATTTTCTAGAGAAAATTTAGTGTATTGCTGTATATGAAATACACTTTTTTTTTAGATAAAAATTAGATTATTTAACCCTTTCCCTCATATAAACGTGTTTTCATGCATTTGCAAACAGAGTAGACCCATATCAGACAGCTCCTAGAGGAGCTGTCTGATCAGGGTCTACTCTGTTAGCTAATAGACTTTGATAGATAATTATGTTTCTTTGCTTTCTAAAATGTCTACAATGTTCCAATAATTTCTTTGTAACTATTTTGTTAATGAATATTCAGTAGGTATTGAAATTTGACCTAAATACAGAACAGGGAAAGGGTTAACTTCACCTCTAAGTGAATATTTGTATTAAACCTCTCTCTCGTAGTAACTTTATTTCAAGTCATTGCAAACAGAGTACATCTAGATCAGACAATTAATTCCTGTAGGTGCTGACTCTGATCAGGATCTGCTCTGTTTGCTTTTGCAATTATATTATTGATCAGACTCTACAGTTCTTACCAATATCAAAAGATTCAAATTATACAATATGCCATTTATAAGATATTCATGTACTCTGATACTAAAATCGTACTTTCTCCACCAAACCTTATGTTGTAACCACTCTTTAGAATCGCCTCGAAGAGACGATTCTAAAGAATGGTCACAACATAGGGTTAGGTGGAGAAATATAGAAGTTATTCTTGAAAATATTTTAATTTACGCATCTTATCTGGACCTCTGGTTCAGCTGCTTATTATTCATGCATTCATTATTTCTTAATGAATATTCATGGAGTAAAGGATTAAATAACACAGATCTGCAGTATCATGTTTCATTATCCAATGTGTCAGACAATATTTTTTGGTAGAATAAGTGTAACAATTATTATGTGTGCTAAGATATAACCTTTAGCATGTACGTATCAAAATAATTCAAATTGTACGTCAGAAGAATTCAGATTTTAAAACAGACTTTCTCTTTATTTCTTGTAATGTGTCACACAGTTGGGATACTGATGACACATCAAGTTACTTGGCATCTGATCTGGATCCAGACCATTTGCTAATGTGATCAGGGATTCATTTTAACGAGGCAAAGGTTAAAGAGATTTCTCTAGGTATTTGATACTGTTTAAATGGTCTTTGAAGACAAGTGAGATTGACGGAAGACCTTAAAATCCAACCATAAAAAGAAAATCAAGAAGACTTTAGCATGAAAGAACTTTTAGAATCTAATTTTACATCTTAGCTTTCGTGTAATTCTTTGATGGTTGAGAATTAATAACTTTGATCTACTCTTTTGTTAACAGTGTAGACCTGGGTCAAAGAGTTGGTGAAGGATACAAAGTAATGTGATCACAGAGGGTCCAGATGCATGAATTGACCCTTTCCCTGTTCTATGTTTATTCCAAATTTCAATACCTACTGAATATTCATAGACAAAACAGTTATAATGAAATATGGAAGGTGGAATATTGTAGGCATTTTAGAAAGTAATTTAGAAGCAGATCTATCAAATTCATCGATCAAATTCTATTAGCAAACAAAGCAGACCCTGATCGGACGGCTCCTCCAGGAGCCGTCTGATCTGGGTCTACTCTGTTTGCAAATGCATGAAAACACGTTTGTATGAGGGAGAGGGTTATATAGAGAATAATAGGTTAGTGCCGTAGATGGGACGCTTTATCCGACGAGGGGAGAAAACGTTGAGGCGAGGCTTGCCGAGCCTCAACTGTTTTCTCTCCGAGTCGGATAAAGGCGTCCCATCTACGGCACTAACCTATTATTCGATTTATCCAGTCAATATAGTTAAATGTCTTTTTTATAGACTCATAACACTCTTGAAATAATTTACATTGAAAATGCAGTTTTTCGATCAACGGATCCCTCCCTTTTCACTTCCATTTAGACGTAAATAGATCTAATGAGCTACCGCAGAGGAATATAGTTTCGATACTTGTATTACTAGAAGGGAAACGTGGTTGAAAATTTGAAAAATAAGATGATTTGAATCGAGGGTCGATAAGTTATTTCAAACAGACATGATCTATATTCTTTGGTCAAATTCGAGTTACGTAGTCTCGGTTTCTATTTTTAGATTCTACCTAACGTCACTCAGAAATCGATGGAACTGAACAGGCTATATTTAGGTTTATGACTATCACCGCCCCTGTAAGAGTTTATCAATCAAATAATCATGAGAGTGAAAAGAAAACATTTACTATTTATCTGTCAATCTTTGCTTCCAGGTTTGATTTTATCAAAAACGGGTTTTGCCAGCGGTGGGTTAAATTAATAAAAGTGATAAATCAACATCATTTTGTATGTGGCCTCAGTGGCGTAATCGGTAAGGGCGACGTCTCTAGAGAGATTAGAATTAGTTTTCGTAGGATCAGGCGCGGGTTCGAATCCAGCTGTAGCCAATTATTTTTATTTTTTCTCATTTGAATAATTCTTCTGGTGACCAAATAGATCTGTTAGATCTATTCCATCAACATGTTTATGAATATTTACAGAAAACTAAAATAGTTCCATGGTTATAGAATCATTACGCCTATCTACTAACCTAATAAACCTTCCACTACCGGAAGTAACCTAATAAACCTAAGTTTATTTGCACCCCCTTTATTATGTCACTAGAGAAGCCTGGTGACTGGATAAAACATTTTCAAGAATAACTTTAATGGTCGTTATAGAGAGGTTTTATTGTATGTTATTTCTCAACTCTTATGTTGTGACCACTCCATAGAATCGTCGCTTCGAGACGGTTCCGGTTATATCGCAAGCAAACAGTACATATCCTGATCAGGCAGCAAAGGCGTGAAAAGGCATCTCTGTGAGGTAAAGGGTTAATTCTTGCACATAGAGTAAACCCAGATCAGATGGCTGCTGTAGGAGCCATTTGATCAGGGTATGTCCTGTTTGCTGATGAAATTATAATAGATCCGACTCAGCAATTTCTAACAATGCCAAAATTTCAAATGTACATGATTATGCCATTATATAAAAAAAGTGTTAACCCTTTCCCTCATATAAATGTGTTTTCACGCATTTGCAAACAGAGTAGACCCAGATCAGATGGCTCCTAGAGGAGCTGTCTGATCAGGGTCTGCTCTGTTTGCTAATAGAATTTGATAGATCTGTTTCTTTGCTTTCTAAAATGTCTACAATGTTCCACCTTCCGTATTTCTTTATAACTATTTTGTTAATGAATATTCAGTAGGTATTGAAATTTTACCTAAATACAGAACGGGGAAAGACCGTTGGGTCCTTTGTTGTAGCCACTCTTCAGAATCACCATGAAAAGACGATTCTAAAGAGTGGTCACAACATAAGGTTTGATAGAGAAATGTAGATTTTATCATTCGAAATGCACCCCTTTGTCTATCCAGTATGGCTCAGCTTTAACCCTTTCCCTCATATACACATGTTTTCACGCATTTGCAAACAGAGTAGACCCAGATCAGACGGCTCCTAGAGGTCTGCTCTGTTTGCTAATATAATTTGATAGACTTGTTTCTTTAGTTTCTAAAATGGCTGCAAGGTTCCACCTTCCATATTTCATTATAACTATTTTGTTCATGAATATTCAGTAGGTATTGAAATTTGGAATAAACATAGAACAGGGAAAGGGTTAACCCTTTATCTGTTCAATATTCATGTAAGAAATAATGACATGTATCTTGAATATTTATAAGCTGAATTTTCAAAATGTAAAATTTTCAAGGGAATTCTTTCCTCTGACAAAAACTGTAAAATCAGATTTATATTATAAGCAAACCTGATCAGACGTCTCTTATAGGAGCCGTCTGATCTGGGTCTACTCTGTTTGCAAATGTGTGAAAAAGCGTTTATATGAGGGAAAGGGTTAATTAATCTTTAATGATAATCATCTGGTGATGATGCTCGTTAACTTGTTTACAGTGAGACAGAGCAATTATAAAGACTGTCATTTTAAATTGCTTTCCTCTGACACTGAAAAAATGCTCAGAATTGTAATGTGGAAATTAAAATTATAAATTTACTGCATTAGTATATGCGGCCTGCATTAAACTAATTTCGTTGTGCAATTATAAAGGATTTTTGGTTGAGTAATCAGACGGGGGATCTGGGTTCAATGGGCTACTATCTCTGCATTGCACCATTTGTTAAACCACCCATAGTTAATCCTGTCCCTTATACAACATCTTTTCACTGCCTTTGCAAACAGAGTAGATTCAGATCAAACGGCCCCTACAGGAGCCATCTGATCAGGGTCTACTCTGTTTGCTATATTATTTCATAAGCAAACAGAGCAGACCCTTGGTCTACTCTATTTGTAAATGAATTGAAAGGAGTATGGACCTTAGCATGGATAACTAAAATATAAGAGTATATAAAAAACAGTATTGCATTTGCTTGTTAACCCTTTCCCAGGAGTGTTCTATGTTTATTCCAAATTTCAGTAAGTACTGAATATTTATGGACAAAATACATTGTAGTTATAATGCAATATGGAAGGTGGAATATTGTAGCCATAGATCGAATTCCATTAGAAAACAGAGCAGACCCTGACCAGACGGCTCCTATAGGAGCCGTCTGATCTGGGTCTACTCTGTTTGCAAATGCTTGAAAACACATTTATATGAAGGAAAGGGTTTAAATAGCTAAAGGAAGAAGTTTTGCTCTAATCCATCGAAATACTTTTGCCATTTAGCGGTAAGTTTAGTTTCATGCTAGATATCATATAGATATGAATTTCCCGTGAGATTTCAGATAATGCGGTGGTGAAAGTGAAATTATTGCCGGCTATTAAATATTGAATATCCAGCCCTCTGATGTCTGTGTCATCTTTTTGTCATCACATTAAAATTGACAACCATTAGATGAACAAATGAATCTTTAATAAACCTTTGAACGCTGAATTTTACGGACTAGAATGATCCATCATTGTTTAAACGGTAGAGTCCATGATATATTATGACAGGATTAGATTTGTACCAGGATTTTGAATGACAATCAGTGCAGACCCAAGTCGGAGGGCTCCTTCCAGGAACCCTATAATCTGGGTCTACACTGTTTGCAAATGCCAGTTAAACGGGTTTTTTTTATCGTTTGAAGGCAGGGGATGAGTACAGTCATTTGCACACAATGTAGAACCAGATAAGACGGCTATGGTATATCGGTACTATTAGTTTTACCCTTTCATACTGTATAGACTCTACCGATGCACAATGAGGGACTAAAGGTTTAACCCCAACCACAATGAATTTTCAAATGGACTATTCCAAATTTCAAACAGCTCAAGCTTATGGTGAATATTTAGGGAATTTTCTAAAGAAAAGTGTAACATGACAAACAGTGCAGACCCTGATGAGAGGGCTCCTCTAGGAGCCCTCTCATCTGGGTCTACAATGTTTGCAAAGGACAGTAGTGAGTTGTATTCCGCACTGTAAGGGTTAAAGGGATAATAATCGCATAAATTGCCATCATGAGACCTGAGAGAAATGGAGAGAAAATAACAATTATCTTGTATCATACATAGTTGACAACATTTGAGCAAAACTAGATACTTGATCTGGATCAGATAACAAATAATGATGTCAAGGGTAAAAAAGATTATTAGTTTTCCTGGTTAATTTCACCTAAGAACTTTGTCGATAGCTTTATAAAGCTGTGGAATACTATAGAATAATGGTATAGTTTTTCATAATCAAACACGGCAGACCATGATCAGAAGGCTCGTATAACCCATTCTCTGATATTGACTTATTTTGGTGCCTCAGACTGCACAAGTCTAGATAAGATGCATAAATTTTAAACATTTTCAAGAATAGCTCCTTCATTTCTCCACCAAACCCTATACTGTGACCCTCTTTCGAATTGTCTTGAAGAGACAATTCTAAAGAGTGGCCATGCAATATAATCTCAAAGAGACAATTCTTTGGTCACAGTACAGGCTTTGGTGGAGAAAAAAGGATTTTAGTATTCGAGTCATAATGCACCATTATCTGTAGCGACTGGCTCTGTAAAAGTCACTTTTTGAAACTACATGACTGTATTGTGATAAATAAAGCATTAACCCTCCATATATACGCCTTTCTACGCCTCTTTACGTTAAAGTCACTTTTTGAAACCATTGTTATAAATAGAGCATTTGTTCCTATAGGAACAAATGCTCTATTTATCACAATGGTTTCAAATTACAAATTCTAAAAAATACTTTTTCTCTAGTTAATGCTTCTTTTGGATAGAATTATTTAAAGATGTTGGATCTAAAAATAGCCTATGAGGTAATGGGTTAATGCTCCATTATGTAAGGAACAAGTGCTCTTTTTATCACAATGGTTTCAAAATACACACATCAAAACAAATTCTTTCTTTTTTTCTAGTAAATGCTCCTTTTCACAGGAGCAAGTGTTCTATTTTTCACAATGATTTCAAAATAACACACTTCAAAACATTTTTCTGGTAAATACTCCTTTTCAGTAGGTTTATTCAAAGAGGTTGGGTCTAAAAATAAACTATGAGGGAACGGGTTAATTCAGTTGGTGAACATTGGATGCATTCGTGGGATGCATTCAGAATAGAGTGCAATTTAGAACAGCAGCCTGACAGAGGTCACTCACTGGTCAGCCAATGTTTAGTATGCAGCTGTCTCATCAAGCCAGTGGCATAAATCACTAAAACTTATTGTTGTTATTGTGCACATGGACGTGCATTATTGTCCGTTCTGGTAGATTTTAATGGCCTTCAAATGCCGCACAGTAAAACCTCTCTAAACTGGAATTCTTAGTAGAGAAGAATTTAGATATTATTGTAGGCTGCAAGGTGGCTGCTTAATGCAGGGAGAAAGTCATGCAGAAAGCTCCTAAAGGAGCTTTCTGCATGACTTTCATCCTGCATTTAGTTGTTACTTGTCACCAAGACCAATATTTATACTAAATTCAATGTCCAGTTTAGAGGAGGTTTACTGTACTTATGAGATAGCTTAGGGATGTGTAGAGAAATGATCGGAACCACATTGTGGCTTAGCTGTATGGAGAATGTCATTTTTCTGCTAACTATTCTGTGCTGTAGTGAAAGAGGTGCAGTTTGTTAACCTTTCCCTCATATAAACGTGTTTTCAGGCATTTGCAAACAGAGTAGACCCAGATCAGACAGATCCTAGTGGAGCTGTCTGATCAAGGTGACTGCTCTGTTTGCTGATGAAATTTGAAAGATCTGTTTATTTACTTTCTAAAATGGCTAAAATGTTCCACCATCTATATTTCATTATAACTACTTTGTTCATGAATATTCAGTAGGTATTGAAATTTGAAATAAACACAGAGCAGGGTAAGGGTTAACCCTTTACTTCATGAATATTCATAAAAGAAATAATGACACCATGAATATTAATTTGTTGAATTTTATAATGACTAGTTTATAATTAGGTCCATATTATACGGTATCATAAGCAAACAAAGCAGACCCTGATCAGACGCCCTTACAACAGCCGTCCGATCAGTTGATAAATGCATATTTTAACCCTTTCCCTGTTCTGTGTTCATTCCAAATTTTAATACCTATTGAATATTCATGGACAAAATAGTTATAATGGAATATGGAAGGTGGAACATTGTAGCTATTTTAGAAAGTTAAAGAAACAGATCTTTGAAATTCTATAAGCAAACAGAGTAGACCCTGATCAGATGGCTCCTAGGAGCCGTCTGATCTGGGTCTACTCTGTTTGCAAATGCGTGAAAACACGTTTACATGAGGGAAAGGGTTAATAGATGAAATTGTTAACCCTTTATTCCATAAATATGCCTTTCAGTATGCCTTTAAAAACAGAGAAGACCCAGATCAGGCGGTAGACTTGAATATCTCGAACTTCAAGGGACCATGCAAATTACTTCGAGATAACAGAAGTTCGAGTTATGGGATTTCTTAACTGGGCAATTTCTCAAGTTCATAGCTTAATTAATGCAGGTCTAAAGTATAGCTGAAAGCTCCTGTAAGAGCTTTCACCATTCATTTTCGACCTTCATTATGCTGTCACATGTGTTTCTAGATATGCATAGTGATACATTGTGAGTGAGTGAGTTGGATTTAACGGCAATACAAAGAGGTCGCTAACACTTTAGAACAGTTCTGTATTGTAAATTTTGAAAGGATCGAACATATATTTCGAGTTATCCCGAAGTTTGAGTTATCTGAGTTTGAGATATCGAAGTTCAACTATATTTTTTGGGGTAAAAGGTTAAGCTGAAAGTTTTCTTTGCTATTTTTTATTCTTGTTAATCAAGTGAAGTTTTAGTGCACTTATGCTAGTCACGGAAGTTTTCAGCCTGTCAATCACATTTTTAAGTCTGGTTGGACTCATTGATTTCAACATGTAAGCAATTACTTATTGAGGGATGGGTAATTAAATACCAATTGGAGATCAAAGCCAAATAAACAGATTGACCACATTACAAGGCACCTTCTTAAGGGTTTGTGAAAGAATTGATAAATCTTGGGCTTTTCATGTTCGGGCTGTCCGGGCTTTGATGTATGGTGAAACAAGGTTTCATTAAGATTAGAACTGATTAATTTCAATCAAGGTGATTGAGATGCTTTGATTCCAGACTGCTTCTTTAAAGTTGTCAAAGCTTTGATCTTGGTCGCCAAGAAGCTTGGATTTGTGTCTGAGGCTGTTGAGAGCTGTATTAGCCTAACTGAAGTGAATGAAATCCTGAACCCATTACAATATGGATGCTGATTCAATTTCAGTTCTTATAAGTGAAAAGTGTCATTGAATGCTTAGCAATTTTGATATCAGTTTTAATTCTCAAATATTTTCCAGAAATTCTCTTCAAAAGTTCTGTAATATTGTAACCTGAATGTTTACCCTTTGAATTAGGGGAAATGAGTATACAGTGGAATCCCTCTAATGCGACCACTTAAAGATTAAATCATAGCTGCCTTTATAAGCAGGTGGTTGCTTAATGCAGGACAAAAGTAATGCAGAAAGCTCCTAGGAGCTTTCTGCATTACTTTTGTCCTGCATTAAGCTACTGCCTGCATCTAGCACCCAGAATTGTACCTCTTTTAGGTGGTCGCATTAGCGGGGTTTTACTGTACTTGTATTTGCAAACAGTGTAGACCCAGATCAAGGCACCTGGAGGAACTGTCTGATCAGGATCTGCACTGTTTGTTATTCGAAATCCTCTTACAAATTTTTCTCTTTCATACTGAATGGACTTTACCATTAACCCTTTACTCCATGAATATTCATGTAAGAAATAATGACATCATGAATATCAATTAGATTCATTATTAGAATAGAATCTGGACACAGGAATGTTTGATCATGGAAGTAACTGTAAAATCATACCTATAGATATTATAGCATAAACAAACATCAGAGCAGACCCTGATCAGACAGCTCCTATAGGAGTGGTCTGATTTGGATCTACTCTGTTTGCAAAGGGTTTTTTATGGAGTAAAGGGTTAAACAATGATGGAAGTGGACGATACCACTTTGAAAGCACATTCAAAGGATTAACTGGGGAGTGCAAGATTAATTTGGGCATCGGCAGACAAACATTGTAGTAATCAATCAGGAAATCACATAGAGCGGAAATTCATCTCTCAAAATCCAGACTCATCTGTCACTGTCTATTGAATGCCTTTTTCTGTGAATGGACAGTTTGCGCCATACAGTAATTACTCCAACTTTTTGGACTCTCCCTAATGTCTACCTGTTTGTAAAACTGAATAACCAATTTAGCACTATTTTTGGTGACTTTTGATCAGGGTCTACTCTGTGTGCCCAACATGAAATGATCTTTGCAAGAGTCAAATTATTAGGGCCCCTGCATTCAAAATGCAGGTCAGACCTATAGTAATCACATTTTCTGTCTGTCCGCCCGTCAACACTGTACTTTTGATGTGACGTGATAACTCAAACAGTACTTCACATATTGGTTTCATATTATGGGCGGCATATGCTTAGTGTAATCAGAGGAAAACGCCTATGGTTTTTGGGTTGAATCACATCGCTATGTCTAGAGTTGTCTGCCCTTGATTACAGGGCCTCTCTGACTCTGTCAGTTTTCTAGTTCAATTTGTGTTTGCTTGATCACTGTCTTTTCTGTAGATTGGAATGGTCATTTTCAATTCAGCAAGGCCCAGATAAGATGCATATTTTTTTTCAAGAATAGCTTTTTATTTCTCCTCCAAATGCTAATTAATAGCAGCTATGTTGTGTGACCACTCTTTAGAATCGTCTTTATGGAAAAATGATTACAGTAAAACCCCTCATATGCGACCACCTAAAAGAGTTATAATTCTTGGTTGTAGAGGCAGGTGGTAGCTTAATGCAGGACATATAATGCAGAAAGCTCCTAGAGGAGCTATCTGCATTACTTTTGTCCTGCATTAAGCAACCACCTGCTTATAACAACATCAATGTTATACTGTATTTTCATATTTGAATACACACCTTTTGCTATGTATATAATACAGTAAAACCTCTCTATAACGACCACTAAATTGTGTTAATTAGTTCGTATTTTGGGCAGGTGGTTGCTTAAAGCAAGGTGAAAGTAAAACAGAACGCTCCTATAGGAGCCTTCTGTTTTACTTTCACCTTGCTTTAAGCATCCACCTGCCTTTAACACACACTACTTGATGTTATTTAGTGGTCGTTATAGAGAGGTTTTACTGTATATGTATCTACTACAATAAAATTTCACCTTGGTTAGAAATCTGCCCACTGTGATAAAAAGCTGACAGTACAGTAGCCTTGGATGGGTGACTGCCCGTTGTTATGTGACATTTATACTGATACAATATCTAACAGTAAATAGTCCACGTACAGATAATCCGACATCAAAGGAATTAAACCGTAACCCGCAATTCAATAATGCAGTATCTTAGCCTTAGAACTTATGTAAGGAAAGATCGTTTCTATCTGATGAAGATGAAAGATTTTTGTCAAGTGATCACCACTGATATTGCTTGAACTTAGGGTCAGATTCTACCAAAAGCTGTTTGTAAGGAGTGCTAGGTCAAGGTCAACTAATTTCTGAGACTGAATAAAAATGTCAAAAGGCAGTAATGCATTAATGGAGCCAAGTTGATGCTATTTTATGATTATAACTTTGCCATGCTATGTCTGACTTTAAGTGTGATGGTCGTTGTAATGTGTTTTGATCCTGATCAAATGCTAAGCCGAACTGTTTAACTCTCTGATCATTATGAAAATGGAATTAAAACAATGTTTTAATACAAATTAGCAAACAAACATTTTGCAAATGAACTGTTTCTGAACAAGCAAAGTGTACAAATTGTTGTTCGGGTATTGATTCAAATGATATTTTGATATTTTGATGGTATTTAAGCTCACAACAGGTGTTGGTGTCATCTCGGACACATTAGCATGTTATTACGCCAGTGCCTTTTAACTCTTTGCACCCGAAAGAAATTTCATTTCCGAATTTGTCATCTGCTACAAGTATTTTAATGTCCCCTCCCCCTCCCAATCTTTGAAGAAGGTGGGTATATTGCCTTGCTAATGGCTGTCGGTCTCGAGACCAAATAATTTCTGGGTCTATCCAGCACTTAGGGTCTGAAAAGGCATTTAGCCCTTTCCCTCATATTGACGACTTTTGATGACTCTGTAAAAATCACTTTGTGAAACCATTGTGATAAATAGAGCATTTGCTCCTATAGGAGCAAATGCTCTATTTATCACGATGGTTTCAAACTGCAAAATTCTAAAATTTTCCTTTTCTCTTAGTTAATACTCCTTTTCGGTAGATTTATTCAAATCGGCAATGGATCTATAAATAGCCTATGAGGTAAAGGGTTAAATGAGGGAAAGACTTGTTAACCTTTTCCTCATAAAATTTAAAAACACCTTTTTCATTCCTTTGCAGAGTAAACTTGGGTCAGAAGGCTCGTGGAGGAACCATCTGATCTGGGTCTGCTCTGTTTTGCTTATTAATCCTTTGTTTCCGTGCTATGTCTGATATGAAAACGAGACTCCTTACAGGACTACATAAGAACCATAACTCTTGATTTTAAAATTTTGGAGTTATGGCCCTTTATTTTTTTTTGACAATGACGCCAGACGAGCGTTCACACCCACTTGCGGTGCTCTTGTTTTACCCATTCCTCCATGAATATTATGTGAGAAATAAAGACATCATGAATATGAATAAGATTAATTTCTTATATTATAGCACATGAACACAGAAAGGTTTGGCCATGGTAGAAACTGTAGAATCAGATCTATATAATTTCATAAGCAAACAGAGTAGACCTGGATCAGACTGATCTGGGTCTTATCTGTTTGCAAAGGCGTTACGAAAGGCATACATGTATTTATGGAGGAATGGGTTAAAGAGTTAATATTCATGATAGAAGTAATGACACATGAATATTAACTGGATGCATTTTGATAATGGTGTCTGTCTGAACACAGAACGTCTTGGTCATGGCAGAAACTGTGGAATCAGATCTATTGATCATTCCATAAGCAAACAGAGCCGACCCTGATCAGACGGATCCTACAGGAGCCATCTCATCTGGATCTAACGTGTTTGTAAAGCTGTTAAAAGGTTTATCTATGGTGTAAAGTGTTAAGCAGCTTTTCACACCTGTAACAACTCCACCCATGGATAGAGAGCAACTGATCCAGGATAATCATAGATCAAAGGCAATGTAAAATAAACAAATTGTCTGCGGTAGTTTTTGTTGTTCATTACTGTTTCAATCTTCCAAGTCTGAAAAAAGTTATACCTTGGTAATTTTGATCTTGATCAATGTATATTAAACAATAAAAAAAATCTTATTTATTATCATACAGTAAACAAAACCTCCCATATCCGACATTTTAATGAAGTAGAATTGGGAAGTTTTAGACGGGACTCTGACTGCTGAACCCTTTCCTCCATAGGCTATTTTAAGACCCAACCTCTTTGAATGAATCTGAGCGTAACCCAAAAGGAGCATTTACTAGAGAAAAGTAAAATTTTAGAATTTTGTAGCTTGAAACCATTGTGATAAATGATAAATTTAATTGAGAAAAGGAAAACGTTAGAATTGTGTAGTTTTGAAACCATTGTGATAAATAGAGCATTTGCTCCTAGTATAGGAGCAAATGCTCTATTTATCACAATGGTTTCAGGCAGCAACTTTTTAGAGGCGTAGAAAGGCGTATTTATGGAGGAATTTAGGGTTAAGGCATGCTCTGCAAATTATAAGTTTGGATACGGATACAGATGAGAATGCCATGTAACATCATGAACTAAACTGATCTTGGTTTTTGAAAAAATATGGGGGAAAATTCAAAAAGTTGTAAAAGCTTGCATCAGATGACAAATTTTGCAGATGACAGTTACATAGCTGGCAAACAGTAACCATAACAACACTGAATTTTCAAATGGACTATTCCAAAATTCAAAGAGGTCATACTTACGATGAATATTTTGGGATTTTTCTAAAGAAAAGTGTAACATGACGAGTAGTGCAGACCCTGATGAAAGATCTCACTCCTCTAGGAGCCCTCTCATCTGGGTCTACACAGTTTGCAAAGGACATTAGTGACTCGTGTCCTGCACTGTAAGGGTTTATAAAGATACCAAATATTTCTGAAGACTGTTGTAAAGACTATGTAATACTTCAAGTATGACAGAAAGCGTCAATTAGCCCTTGCTCGTTATCGCGAACTTAGTCACAATTGCAAACAGCTTGGATCCTGATGAGATGCAGAGTAACTCGGTGTCTCATCAGGATCCAAGCTGTTTGATACTTGATAAATAGTTTCTCAAAAGCTTGATAGCATCGGAAGTGGTCAAAATTATAGCAGATCCAGATTTGAGCAGTTTTGTATTTCACTGACGGATAAGGCTTAAAATGTAGATTCTTGGTATGCAATGTGACCAAAGTTGACGATGCTTAATTATACTGCCTAAGCAAGTGTCAGGCTCTCTGGTAGGGTTTGTGAATAAATCAGGAGAAATATGCTGTAATGACAGTAAGTCATTAGTGCCCTAATATTTGGCTGACAAACTAATGAAAATAATGTTGATCCATATCAAATTTGTCCTTGACCCTTTGCCAAGATAGAGTCACCTTAACTGATCAGTCACAGCTCATACAGGAAATGTCTGATCTGGGTCTACTCTGTTTACAAGGTGTTTAATCCATTCTCTCATATTGACGCCTTTTGATGCCTCTGCAAAAGCCACCCATTGAAACCATTGTGATAAAAAGAGCATTTGCTCCTATAGGAGCATTAATGCTCTATTTATCACAATGGTATATTCTAAAAAAAATTCCTTTTCCCTAGTTAATGCTCCTTTTCCGTAGATTTATTCAAAGAGGTTGGATCTAAAAATAGCCTATGAGGTAATGGGTTATAGGTGTATCTATGAATGTTTTGGATTTGGTAGAGACTGTATCATTCAAACCTGTAATATTTCATAAGCAAATAGAGCATTAAAGCAAAGGCATGATGAAAAAAACATTTCATTTGGTGAAGGGAAGCTCTAAGGTTAATGGTGGTTTTGTTATCCATGTCTTGCATAAAAAATGTTTTTGCAGACAGCTACTGTAGGAGCCATCTGATCAGTGTCTGCTCTATTTGCTTATGGTATAATATAGATCTGATTCTACAGTTTTTGCCTAAAGAGCCAAAATGTTCAGTGTTCATTTGCCACTATAAATAATCTATTTAACCCTTTCGTCCATAGACCCAACCTCTTTAAATGAATCTACCCAAAAGGAGCATTTACTAGAGAAAAGTAAAATTTTAGAATTTTAGAATTTTTTACTTTGAAACCATTGTGATAAATAGTGCATTTGCTCCTATAGGAGCAAATGCTCTATTTATCACAATGGTTTCAGGAAGTGGTTATATCAGAGGCGTAGAAAAGCGTATTTATGGAGGAAAGGGTTAATATTCATGTTGCCGTTATTTCTTACATAAATATGCAACAGGTTAAAGGGTTAAGTACATAAATAACACCACATTAAACCTGGTGAGCTGTGAGTTTTGGTGTTATGGAAGACTGCTGCTGATGCTACTACGGTTACGCTGCCCAAGTGCCAATGGGGCAGAAAGCAGGTCTGACTGGTTATGGTGGTAATTTACCCCCCACCAAGCTAGAGTCTGGCAGGGTCAAACAGTGAACCAGACCAGCTTGCACTCAAGCTGGAGTTACTGGAATTATTCTAATATTCAGACAGACAAACCCTGGTAACTAAGTGCAGACCCAGATCAAACTGCCCGTGAAGGAACAGCTTGATCACTCCCGGAATTCACTTTTTGCTACAATGTTTATCTTTAATTTATCTCTTTACCTATTTTATATATGTAAGAAATAATGAGATCATGAACAATTATTAGCTGAAATTTCATAATGTAAAATTTTCAAGGGAACGTTTTGCTCTGACAAAATCCGTAAAATCAGATCTATATCATTTCACAAGCAAACAGAGCAGACCCTGATCAGGAGCCATCTGATCTGGATCTACTCTGTTTGCAAATGCGTGAAAAGAAAGCTGAGTTAAGGATATAAAAATAGTGTTATTCAGGTTTACAGACTGAAGGAAAGAGTAGATAAGGTGTCTGAATACTTGCGGTAATTACGGTACACAGTGTTACTCGAGCATGCCTGCAAGGCAATTACCATGTCATCCAGCTTGTCAGAAGTCAAGGTCAAAATTGCTTCATATGATTGTTTAGGTATTTATTTGCTACTATTGCTGCTGCTGCTGCTGCAGCAGCTTCGCCTCCTCCTCCAGGTTTACTACTACTACTGTTGTTGCTGCTACCTCCTCCTTCTTTTGGAGGTCTTCTTAGATTACTGCTGCTCCAGTCCTCCTTCCCCTTCTTCTTTTCCAGGTCTCCTACTGTGTCTACTTACTACTTAACCCATTCCCGCAGATTGACGCCTTTTGATGCTTCTGTAAAAGTCACTTTGTGAAACCATTGTGATAAATAGAGCAATTGCTCCATAGGAGCAAATGCTCTATTTATCACAATGGTTTCCAAACTACACAATTCTGAAAATTTCCTTTTCTCTTGCAAATGCTCCTTTTTGGTAGATTTAATCAAAGCGGTTGGATCTAAAAAGGTCCAATAATGAGGGATTATGGGTTGTTGGTACTTTTACTGCTACTTAAATTACACCAAGTCTCAGTCATAAAGTCTTAACTAGTAATTCAGGACACCCAATCTATCTCCCTAATTCTTCAGAGACTTGAAAATTAGACATATAGTAGCAAAATAGCCTTTTTGTACGCCTCTGTAATAACCACTTCTTGAAACCATTGTGATAAATAGAGCATTTGCTCCTATAGGAGCAAATGCTCTATTTATCTCAATGATTTCAGACTACAAAATTCTAAAATTTTACTTCTCTCTAGTGAATACTCCTTTTGGGTAGATTCATTCAAAGAGGTTGGGTCTAAAAATAGCATATGGAGGAAAGGGATAATGCAGACCCTTAAAGAACCACTGACTCCTTCAGGAGCTCTTTGTATGTTCTGGATCTTCACTTTTTGCCAATTAAAAATGTCTCTTCATGTTAAAGGACAATGGCATCATGAAGATTATTTGGATTATTTGTTATAGTAGAACATGAATACAGGAATTATAGACTCATACCTATATTATATCATAAGCAAACATCAGATGGCTCCTACTCAGTCTACTCTGTTTGCAAAAGGTGTTTACAGAGGAAAGGGTTTATATACCCTTTCCTCCATAAATACGCCTCAGTAAAAGTCACTTTATGAAACCATTGTAATAAATAGAGCATTCATTACGTAGTATAGGAGCAAATGCTCTATTTATCACAATGGTTTCAAACTACAAAATTCTAAAAAAAATCTTTTCTCTAGTAAATGCTCCTTTTGGGTAGATTCATTCAAATAGCTTGGGTCTAAAAATAGCCTATGGAGGAAAGGGTTGAATCATCTCCTGCTGTAAAAATGCTGTTTGTTGCCATTTTTACTTTCCTCCGATCCATGCAAGCTTTTGAGAAACCATTGACTGTGTAGCAAGCAGTTTGCATCGAGTAACTCAGCATCTCATCCGGATCAGTGCCGAAAATGCCAGTTTGAGGTCGCGCTTAAGGAAGTGGTTATTTTATTATAATTATCTGATGGTGATAAGTATTTTCATACTGTTGATGCAAGGTTTTTCAATAGTGAGAACGAACAAGAACTTTGGTCCGGATTTTAAAGAAAAAAATGGTGGTAACAATATTAATAGGGTTGATGTAGGGATTAAACCCAGGGGGGCAGTTTTGTTAGTCTGTTAAGGCTTATGTGATAATAGGATAAGTAAAGCCTTTTCCTCCCCACCGGGCTTTGAACGACTCGTGGCCTGTTTACCTCACGGAGACCAGGACATTGTTTTATCGTCCTGTGTCAACAGGAAGCAAGTCCAGAGTATTGTGGAAGTTGATTTTAGATACCCCGGTATGTAGGACAAATGTGCACTTTTCTTTTGCGTTAATCCTTCCGATGTGGGAAGCGATTTCACTGCGTATTTCGCAAACAGTGAAGACCCTGATCAGAGGGCTCCTGTAGGAGCGCTCTGATCAGGCTCTGCACTGTTTGACCTTCAAAAGTCTCCAGCAAATTTAGTCCTATAAACTGATTGGGCTCTACTGTTACATACTGATGGACCATTAGAACAAATTTAGCATTTATAGGGTTAATAACTGCTGAAGGTCGCTTTGATGTACAAGGATTTGTTGGTATAAATGTTATCCTGCTGCGTGTGATAAGCCTTTCAGATTAAAAACAAGTTTTGATCTAGATCTGGCACACTGATATGGGGGTTGGGTAAATCGAGAGAAAATACTCGAATTTTCACCACATTTGTAACAATGTGATTTTAACCCATTACCTCGTAGGCTATTTTTAGATTCAAGCTCTTTGAATGAATCTACCAAAAAGGAGCATTAACTAGAGAAAAGGAATATTTTCAGTTTCAAAACTCGTAACACAATTTTAAATTTTCCTTTTCTCTTGTAAATGCTCCTTTTTGGTAAGAAGTTGGTTCTAAAAATAGACCATGAGGTAATGAGGTTAACCTGATGAATATTCATGAATACAAATACTTGCTGTATGATTATTTAATATTAACCCATTACCTCATAGGCTGTTTTTAGATACAGCCTCTTTGAATAAATCTACTCAAAAGGAGCATTAACTAGAGAAAAGGAAACTTAGAATTTTGTAGTTTGAATCATTGTGATAAATAGAGCATTGCTCCTTTAGGAGCAAATGCTCTATTTATCACAATGGTTTCAAAAAATGACTTACTGAGTCGTCAATATGAGGGAAGTTTATTATGGCATATATTGTAAATGGGGAAAGTTTTGGCCAATGCAGAAGCTAGCTGTTGAATCAGATCTGTACATTATACGTTTTATAAGCAAACAGGCTCAGTAGACCTCCAGTTTAGACGACTCCTGCAGGAGCTATTTTATCACAGGGTCTACTCTGTTTGCACTGGTGTAAAATGTCATCTATATCAGTTAAAGGATTATAGTGGGTTATACCACTGTACCTGTTCAGTATTCATGTAAGAAATAATTCAAATTATGACAACATGAATATTTATTAGCTGTATTTATGTAACATAATATAAACTATTCAAGGAACATTTTTGCCGTGACAAAAACTGTAGAATCAGATCTTTATTATGTCAAAAGCAAACCGAATAGACCCTGATCAGATGGCTCCTATTGGATCTACTCTGTTTGCAAATGCTTGAAAATGCATTTATATGAAGGAAAGGGGGTTAAGATCTAGGTATGGAGCTTTGCCAGTGATTTGAAAGAAAGGTTTAGAAATCTTTTTCTGTTTATCTGCTCCAAGTGGTATCTTTTGTGCCATGGAAGAAAATATCAAAGGAGAAACTATCTGTGTTATCTCTTTGATAAGTAATGTTATTACTGAAAGCGTAACTTACCTATTATAACCAGTGAAATGATGGCATTTTTGTACATTTTCAAAAAACATTTTTTTTAATTTTTTTTTTTTTAATTTGTGAAAATGAAATATAATCTTCAGGATAAAAAAAATAAAAGGTTTACTTGTACTAAGATAAACTTCAGTTTTCTAAATGCACTTGAACAAATGTACTTAACTTTTGACCTCATGATTATTTGCATGAATAGAGTTCATGACTCCATAAATATTAATTAATTGGAATATAAATTTTTGGCCTTGACAGAAACTGTAGGATCAGATTCATATTACTCAAGTAGACCCTGATCAGACACCCCTTAACCCATTACCTCATAGGCTACTTTTAGATCCATCCACTTTGAATAAACGTACTGAAAAGAAGCATTAACTAAAGAAAATGAACATTTTAGAATTTTGTAGTTTGAAACCATTGTGATAAATAGAGCATTTGCTCTATTTATCACAATGGTTTCATAAAGTGACTTTTACAGAGGCGTATTTATGGAGGAAAGGGTTACCAAGCTCTGTTTGCATATTTAGGCCTGAAAAGGTGCTTCTACGAGGAAAAGGGTTAACATAGATTAGTCCACTTTTCATGTTAACCTTTCACTCCATGAATATTTAAATTGGAAATAATGACATCATGAATATTAATTATAATATCACATGGACACAGGAAGTTTTGGCCATGGCAACTGTAGAATCATGTATTATATCATTTATAAAAGCAAACAGAGAATTGACCTTGATCAGACGGCTCCTGCAGGAGCTGTTTGATCTGGTTCTGCTCTGTTTGCAAAATCATAGAAAGGCATATTTATCAATAAAATATGTTTAAACTAACCCTTTCCCTCATATTGACGACTTTTGACGACTCTGTAAAAGTCACTTTGTGAAACCACTGTGATAAATAGAGCATTTGTTCCTATAGGAACAAATGCTCTATTTATCACAATGGTTTCAAACTACAAAATTCTAAAAGTTTTCTTTTCTCTAGTTAATGCTCCTGTTTGGTAGATTTATTCAAAGAGGTTGTATCTAAAAATAGCGTATTAGGTAATGGGTTAACCCTTTCCCTCATATAAATGCCGTTTCGCGTGCATGCAAACAGAGTAGACCCAGATCAGACAGCTCTTGTAGGAGCCATCTGATCAGTGTCTGCTCTTTTGCTTTTGACGGTTCTTGTCAGAGCAAAATCTTTCCTTAAATAGTTTACAAAATAGTTATAATGAAACATGGAAAGTGGAACATTGTAGCCATTTTAGAAAATAAAGAAACAGATTATCAAATTCCATTAGCAAACAGAGCAGACCCTGATCAGACGATTCCATTAAGAGCCATTTGATCTGGGTCTACTCTGTTTACAGATGCGTGAAAAGTTGTTTATATGAGGGAAAGGGTTCAGATAATGCTATCAGCAATTAGAGCTAGATGGTTCGTATGAACACGATGGATCTCTTTGAGCTATGGCCATAACTCTTCAGTGGAAGATCATTGCCCCTAGATTATGACTTACAGGGAGGTATTTCTTGGCAAAATTTATTTCTTGGTACACGGAAGCCAAGAAAATTAATTGTTTGATGTCATTACATTTGAAATCATCATGTCGGTGACTCATCTAGGAAAAATATTATTTCTTGGCATTAAAATAGTTATTTCTTTTAACCCTTTCCCTGTTCAATATTCATGTAAGAAATAATAATATCATGAATATTTATTAGCTTAACTTTTATAATGTAAACTTTTCAAGGAATTTGTTTTGGTTTGACAAAAGCTGTTATATTAGTCTTAATCAAATCCATATTGTGTCAAATGCAAACAGAGCAGACCCTGATCAGACGGCTCCTACAGGAGCCGTCTGATCTGGGTCTGCTCTGTTTGCAACATCAACCGTTTACTTGACTTTTTGGTATTTGCAAACAGAGTAGACCCAGATCATATGGTTACTTTTAGGAGTCTTCTGATCAGCACCAGGTCTGCTCTGTTTGCTTGTGGAATTATTTAGATCTGATTCTATTGTCAAAAATCCTGTTTTCATATATTATATTATAAGATTCAGCTAATGATAGAATAAAATATAAAACAATAATGATTAAATTCAGCTTTTGTCAGGTGTCAATATATTAATATGATAAGAGATATTATTTAGTAAAAGCTCTCTTTGTTCCCAGTGTTACAATTTGAGATTCACCTAATTTTTTCAACAGCCTTTTATTTTTTATATGGATCCTGATCAAATCTGAAGCTTTGTCACTGACCACATGACTTTCAAGGGAAAAATCTTTGATTTAGAGTTGAGTGGGCCAGTAAAACACAAGCCAAGATTGTCATAAACATAGAAGTCAGGTTACCATGACCTGAATAATTTGACGAGATAGAGATTGTCACTACGGGAAGAATTTGTTTTGATGATAAAAGTTGTGACCGACTTTGAAGTGTGAGAGCCTTATTGGTAGTTAAGTATACACTTACATAATAATTAACCCTTATCCTTTTAACCCATTCCCTCACTAAGGATATTTTTAGATCCAACATCTTTGAATAACTCTACCGAAAAGAAGCATTTAAACTAGAGAAAAGGATATTTTTTTTTTAGAATTTTGTTGTTTTGAAACCATTGTGATAAATAGAGCATTTGCTCCTAAGGAGCAAATGCTCTATTTATCACAATGGTTTCAAGAAGTGACTTTTACAGAGGCGTAGAAAGGCGTATTTATGGAGGAAAGGGTTAATTGTGACTTGAGTCGCATATTCATACAGCCCGAATCTGGATTAGACACCTCAGTATGTTGGCGTCTCATCAGGATCCAAGCTGTTTGCAAATTGACACCCGGTCAATAATTTCTCAAAAGCTTGATCAGGTCGGAGTTATCAAAATCTTATGAGATCGCAATTTTAGCAGACATGAAATATGTTCACACAGTGTTAACGGTTAAGTGTTGTCAGTTTATGCAAATCTAGTCATAGCCGGAGTCGCGTGGTGACCCGTTTTTCCTTTGAAGATTTCACGGAGGGATTTCCCAGTGATATGTGTTATTAGAGAGTGTGAACAAGCTTGCGCATGCAAAACAATATCATATTCTGAAGAAGTTCCGTCAATTAGCTAGCATCTGTTGTTTTACTAACTCTTTCCCACATGCAATCGCCTTTTCTTGCCTTTGCAAACAGAGTAGACCAAGATAAGAC
Source organism: Azorinus chamasolen (assembly GCA_963576725.1). Classification (NCBI taxonomy): domain Eukaryota; kingdom Metazoa; phylum Mollusca; class Bivalvia; order Cardiida; family Solecurtidae; genus Azorinus; species Azorinus chamasolen. Next base: position 34,237,497 of record OY755238.1, on the reverse strand, counting down.
AGCCCTGCTCTGTTTGCATGTGAAATTTTAACAGATCTTACTGAACAGTTTCTACTAATTCCAAAACTTCTTGTGTACATAATAATCCCTTTCCCTGTTCTATGTTTATTCAAAATTTCAATACCTACTGAATATTCATGGACAAAATAGTTATAATGAAATATGGAAGGAAAGCAAAGAAACAGATCTATCAAATTCTGTTAGCAAACAGAGCAGACCCTGATCAGACGGCTCCTCTAGGAGCAGTCTGATCTGGGTCTACTCTGTTTGCAAATGCGTGAAAACACGTTTACATGAGGGAAAGGGTTAAGCCATTATAAAACTTACATGTAATCGATATTCATGATGTCATTATTTCTTACATAAATATTAAACAGGAAAAGGGTTTATAGATGTATTTATGGAGCAAAGGATGATTTCTCATATTAAAAAGTTGATTATTTATTCATAATTTTATCTGAATTTTTTCTGTCTTTCTGGCTCATGTATAAAATTTAATATGTTTTGAACTTGTCAAGTCGTTAAGTTCCAGAGGAAATGCAACACTGTTTGACAATCTACTTGCCAGTATTGAAACATTGACTCGTGGAACTACATCATATTAACCCATTACCTTATAGGCTATTTTTAGATCCAACCTCTTTGAATAATCTACCAAAAAGGATCATTAACTAGAGAAAAAGGAACATTTTTGTAGTTCTGAAACTATTGTGATAAATAGAGCATTTGCTCCTATAGGAGCAAAATTAATGCTCTAATTATCACAATGGTTTCATAAAGTGATTTTTACAGAGGCGTAGAAAGGCATTATAATTTATGGAGGAAAGGCTTAAGATCTGCACAATTTGTCATTCAAAATCCCACTACGAAATTTAAGACTTTCATTATCAGTGGATTCCATCATTATACACAGATGGGTTCTAAATTTTACTTTGAATATTCCACGGGCACTTAAATCTGATGGGCAATTTCACTGTGAATATTCAGCATTTTTTGGCAGCTGACAAGAAGACAATCTCATTGGACCAACAATTTTGGAACGTAATCAGGAAGGGCAATAACTCTTGACTCTCATCGGAATTTAAAGTGCTATGATTAAGGTTATCATAATTCTGATCAGTGTGTACCTACTGAAGGTTAATTTCTTTAACCCTTTACTCCATGAATTTGCATGTAAGAAATAAAGATATTAGGAAAATTAATTAGATTAATTGTTATAATAGCACATTGACACAGGAAATTTTGGCCATGGCCAAACTGTAGAATCATATCTAATTATAGAGCAAAAAGGGCAGATCCTTGGCAGATAGCTTCTACAGAAGTTGATTGATCTGGGTCTTCTCTGTTTGCTAAGTCGAAGATTCTGGCGTAGGTATTTATGGAGTGCAAAGGGTTACGATAGCTCTTTGCAAGTTTCTCCACCAACCCTGTCTAAATTTGACCATTTCCTTAGAATCACTTCTAATTTAACTGATTACCTCATAGGCTAGTTTCAGATTATGCCACTTTGAATAAATCTACTGATACCGAGCATTAACTAGAGAAAGGGATTTTTTTTAGAATTTTGTAATTTGAAACCATTTGTGATAAATAGAGCATTTGCTCCTATAGGAGCAAATGCTCTATTTATCACAATGGTTTCACAAAGTGACTTTTACAGAGTCATCAATATGAGGGAATGCATCAAAAAAGAGAGGTCACAATCCTGTTGAATCAAGATGGGATGCCAAGAAATTATGTTATCTCATCAGGGTCCAAACCTGATCGACACAGGTGGGGGGGGGGGGGGGGGGGTGTGGTGTTCCAGAAAACACACTGCAAGACTTTGTAGCTGATGTCTTTTTTTTGCAGATAACAATTAGCTATGACGTGCAAAGAATCAGGGTAAAAGCTTTGAACATGTCAATAAAAATGCATACATAGTGGTTATTGAAGATATATGAGAGATATGGCACATTTTATCTTGTTCATATTTTTTATCCTTTCCCTTATGAAATTTTTAGTAAGAAGCTTATTGACAGTAACTTTGCTGACATTTTGCAAATAGTTTTGATCCGGATTAATGACAAGTTTTGTCAACTGATAGACGGTACTGTGAGTAAAAGCTAATCCGTATACTCCGATAAATATCATTATCAATCTTTAACCCTTTCCCTCATATTGACGCCTTTTAACGCCTCTGTATAAATGTCACTTTATGAAACCATTGTGATAAATAGAGCATTTGCTCCTATAGGAGCAAATGCTCTATTTATCAAAATGGTTTCATAAAGTGACTTCTATAGATGCGCAAAAATGTGTCATATTTTCATACATGTATCTATTAATCCTAACCAATCTGCACTAGGAATTGAGAACTTTTAGGCATCATGCAGAAATCTTCTGCCTTTCTCAACTCACTACCTCATAGACTTTTTTCAGACTCAACCTCTTTAAATAAATCTACCGAAAAGTAGCATTTACTAGAAAAAAGGGAACATTTTAGAATAGTATAGTTTTGAAACCATTGTGATAAATAGAGCATTTGGAGCAAATGCTCTATTTATCACAATAGTTTCAGAAAGTGACATTAATACAGAGGCGTTAAAAGGCGTCAATATGATTGAAAGGGTTAAAGATTAATAATTCACAATGGTTTCAAACTACAAAATTCTAAATTTTTCATTTCTTCTAGTTAATGCTCCTTTTCGGTAGAAACATTCAAAGAGGCTGGGTCTAAAATTCGCCTAGGAGAGAATGAGTTAAATGAAATAGAAAAATTCTTAGTTTGCAACAATGTAGACGACAATTTTGATGAAGTCATCAGAAAAGGGTTGTAAGATTTTTAACCCTAATATCCCACTATTTTCAGCCTGACGCTTATGGCAGACAATTTGGATCCAGATAAGACTTGAGTTACAGACAGCATCTCATCAGGATCCAAGCTGTTGAATTTTGTAAAATTACACCAGATACGTATTTGAGCAGACCTTTTTTGTCCGCAGCAGGTGAAGGGTTAACCCTTACAACCCTGAATTTTCAAATGGACTATTCCAAAATTCAAACAGCTCAAGCTTATGGTAAATATTTAGGAATTTTTCTAAAGAAAAGTGTAATATATTGACAAACAGTGCAGACCCTCTCATCTGGGTCTACACTGTTTGCAAAGGATGTTAATGACTCGTGTCCCACACAGTAAGGGTTAAAGTACTGTGCATGTTGATATCAGTAAAATTTCCATAAGAGTACAATCATCAAAGAAACCTGCTCTTTGTGCATCTTTTGAAATAAAATTTGGCAAATAAACTTTGATACATAACTCTTCACGCGCTTACGTAATTGATGTCTCCAGGAATTGTCGCCAGCTTCATTTATGAAAGTACATGTATGCCGTATTTCTTCCATGCTCTGGAAAAACAGTAAGAAAATCAAGCAGTTTGGATCCTTATGAGATGTTTTCTCAACGTGTCTCCTGGAATCAGACTGTTCGCATAGGTTCTTTTAAATTCACAGCAAGGGTACAAAGTGTTTAATGTCAATGTAGGATGGTAAGATACTAGACAATGTTTACTTTGGGAATTGGAGTCAAAGATTGATAAAAGAGGAAACCTTTTCTGGCAGGGGCCCAGAAAAGATGTGAAAATTAAAACATTTTCAATAATACCTGTTTTACTTCTCCACCAAACCCTATGTTATGACCTCTCCTTGAAATCCATTCTTTAAGACTTCTAAAGAGTTACAAATAAGTCACAATATAATTTTTTGTTGGAGAAATGACAATTTAAGTACAGTGAAATCTCGATTATTCGATTGTTTTGTACAGAAGAATTTAGACCCTTTTAGGCAGGTAGCTGCTAAATGCATGGTGAAAGTCATGCAGAAAGCTCCTAGAGGAGCTTTCTGCATGACTTTTACCATGCATTAAGCTGTCACCTGTCTTAAAGATCGATAACGATACGTATTTGAGTGTTCGAATAATCGAGATTTCACTGTATTTGAATATATACCTTAAAGTCCTTTAACCCAGTTCCCTAATTAACATTTATGCATGAATTAATCACTTCATGAATATTCATTAACTTATATTTTATAAGGTAAGCTTTTCAAGGAATTGTTTTCCTTAGACAAAAACTGTAGTTTCAGAAGCAAACAGAGCAGACTCTCCTATACAGGAGCCATCTGATCTGGGTCTACTCAGTGTTTGCGAAGGTGTAAAAAGGTGTTTATATGAGGTAAAGGGTAAAAAATGTCTATTGCTCTGCCTTTTGGTGCTTAAACGCTTACCTGATAGACATGCCTTTGCAAACAGAGTAGACCCAGATCAGTCAGTCAGTCTGTTTGCAAAGGCATCAAAAGTTGTCTCTATCAGGTATAATGTTAAAAAGTAAATTAATAAAATTTAATGTCATCGAAAATTTTGTTTGCAGCTGTTTTCCAAAAATTTATTTTTCTCAGTGATATGATAGGTTGCTTTTCGATCTCTTGATTAAATGGTATTAAGGAAAAGATGAAGAGTAAAATAACTGGCAATTATCCATTCCCCCATATTGACGCCTTTTGATGTCTCTGTATAAGTCACCTTATGAACCATTGTGATAAATAGAGCATTTGCTCCATGGGAGCATTGATGCTGTATTTATCAAAATGGTTTCAAAACTACACAATTCTAAACATTTTCCTTTTCTGTATGAAATGCTCCTTTTCAGTAGAATTGTTCAAGGAGGTTAAGTCTAAAAATTGCCTATGGGGTAATGGGATAATTAAATGATGAATTGATTTTCATGTTTGACACCCTGGTTAAAAATGTTTGAAGAAAAGGAAGAGAATTTGAGATTCAAGGATGCTGCTATATTTTACTGATGGTGTTTAAAAAAAAATTGCGGAACCGTTAATTGTCATCTGCGATAAATAACACCATCTGCTGCAAGTCTGAAAGTTGATTTTTCAGTTATTTCTCTTGACAGATGTCAAAGTGTCAAATAGTTTGGATCCAGATGAGATGCTGTGTTCATCTAGATCTATAGTATTTGCCTAGGTTATTATCACAAATTTCATTGTTACGATGTGATGAGTGAAAGGGTTAACACTTCGATTATGACATTTGTAAACAGTGTAGACCCAGATCAGAGGGCTCCAAGAGGAGCCCTCTGATCAGGGTCTTCAGTGTTTGTCATTCAAAATCCTCTACCAAGTTTAACCCATTCCCGCATATTGACGCCTTTTGAGGCTTTAGTAAAAGTCACTTTATGAAACCATTGTGATAAATAGAGCATTTGCTCCACAGGAGCAAATGCTCTATTTATCACATTGGTTTCAAAACTACACAATTCTGAAAATTTCCTTTTCTCTAGTTAATGCTCCTTTTTGGTAGATTTAATCAAAGAGGCTGGATCTAAAAATAGCCTATGCAGGAATTGGTTAAGCGTTTCATACTGACTGGACTCTGTAGTTAGACACAGATGGGCCAATATTCCACTTTAAATATTCAGCTTTGAAAGGGTTAATAAAACCAATTTCATCATAAAAACCATGAAATCACCTGTAGATCAAATTATAGATTCGCTGACAACCGAAAAAGCATCTGACAACAATAGCGCCCTGTTTCGTCAAGGTAGTAAATCTGTACTGGAAAAGCTTTCTTATTTATCTTTTGCCTGATAGATGAACGCCTTTGTAAACAGAGTGGACCAGATCAAATGGGCAGGGTCTGCACTGTGTTTTGTCATTTCAGATTCTCAAGCAAATTTTAACCTTTCATCTATGCGGAATGGACTTTTAAGTCTTTTGTTAAATTCCATTCCACTTGAATGTTTAACCCTTTACACCATGTACAGTCATGGAATGAATAATGATATCATGAATATTAATTAGATAATTTTTTATAATGATATATGGACGCAAGACATTTTGACTCGTGCAGAAACTGTAGAAATAGATCTATGTCGTACCATAAGCAAACAACAGACCCTGATCAGACAGCTCCTGTAGGATCCATCTGATCTGGGTCTACAATGTTTGCAAAGGTGTATTTATGGAGTAAATTTGGTTAACCCATTCCCTCATATTGACACCTAAAGTTTGCAAAAGTCACTTTCTGAAATCCAGATCAGACTTAATACTGTTTTAGCATCTACGTGCAATTTCCTCAAGTCAAGGACAAAGATATTAAAATATTTCAAGATCAGGAGCTCAATTGAAGCAGGTGACTTGTCTGTCACCGATTGGTTACCAGGGTTACGGGGTTCAATTTCATGCTAGTCGACCACAGAAACCTGTGATCATTCATATCAAATTTATATCTCTCGTAACCCCTTTTGATGCTGCGAAACCTGAATCTGAGAAATCAGGTACATGCAAACAGTGTAGACCCAGATCAGAAGGCTCCTAGAGGAGCCGGGGCTCTGATCAGAGTCTGCATTGTTTGTTACTTAGTATAATCTTTTGGACATACTAAAAGGACTTTATTGTTAACTCTTTGCATGCTAGCAGTGAAACTGTGATTACCTATGCAAACAGTTTGGATCCAGATGAGACGCCGCATAATGCGGCGTCTCATCAGGATCCAAACTGTTTGTCATCTTGACCACATTTTTGCAAAGAAATGAGAGAAAGTTTATTTTAAGAATTAAAGCAGACAACAATTATTGTTGTAGATGAAAAATTACTTAGCATGCAAAGAGTTAAATAATGACGGAACATTAAATGTTGAAAATTGAGCATAAAATTAAAGTAATAAATCTATCTAAATATTGATCTAAATCAGGGGCAGTCTGAATCTTGACCAGATTCCAGGAAGCTGCAGTGAGTTATACTTTGTACTGTATCTTGATCCATCTAGTTTTGTGTTTGATCATTTGGGTAAGATACATTTTCAGAAAAGCTAGCATAATGCTATTTTAAGTCTAACTATTTGCACGTATGTTTAAAGGTTGGAGCTTTTTTCAACTCAGAAAAAACCCAGGATAATTTGAGAAACATATTTTACACCAATTTAAGATGGCAAACCTCAACAATGTTATGGTTATTATTTAAGCAACATCATTTCTGTTATCAGTTTATAACCCTTTCCCTGTTGAATTATCTATGTAAGAAATAATGACATCATGAATTTTAAAAAAAAAAAATTCAGCTAATGACTTATAATTCATCACCTCTGTATAACGGAATATATAACCACTTCTTGAAAACATTGTGATAAATAGAGCATTTGCTCCTATAGGAGCAAATGCTCTATTTATCACAATGGTTTCAAAATACAAAATTCTAAATTTTTACTTTTCTCTAGTAAATGCTCCTTTTGGGTAGATTCATTGAAAGAGGTTGGGTCTAAAAATAGCCTATGGAGGAAAGGGATAATTCATCATCCTGAACAGATGTTGCAGTTGCTGTCTGGTCTTCGTCTGCTTTGTTTGCATTGAGGTGTAAAAAGGATGTTTCTATTGTGTAAAGATTTAACCCTTTCCTCCATAGGCTGTTTTTAGACCCAACCTCTTTGAATGAATCTACCCAAAAGGAGCATTAACTAGAGAAAAGTAAATTTTTAAAATTTTGTAGTTTGAAACCATTGTGATAGACATATAGACAAATTTAAGTTTTAATGAAATTTGGAAGGTGGAACATTATGTAGCTATTCTAGAAAGTAAAGAAACAGATCTAACAAATTCCATTAGCAGACAGAGCAGACCCTGATCAGACAGCTCCTATAGGAGCTGCCTGATCTGGGTCTACTCTGTTTGCAAATGTGTGAAAACACGTTTATATGAGGGGAAGGCGCTTAGGGTTAATGTAATGCTGTTTGATCTAAGTTAGTCACAGCATTTACAATTTGCACAGACAGGGTGTGAAATAAATATTATAGTCATGAATATTTTATATAAAAGCCTTCTTTTATCTCCCCATTTAGTTCTGCTATATCTCAAAAACAATTAATTGTAAAATTTTCCATTTCAAATTACACGAATCTCGTAATTCTTTCCGTAAGCTGTGCTCATGTGCAAAAGGTATTCAATTTATGAATTACGAAGGCTTTTAAGTCATTAACCCTTCCAATGCTGGAAACCAGTATGCTGTCAATTACAAACTGTGCAGACCCAGATCAGAGGGCTCTTGGAAGAGCCCTCTGATCTGGGTCTGCACTGTTTGTCATTAAATCCTCATTGCAGATTATACCCTTTCCTGCTGAATGGACTTCACGGTTAAACTCTGATGGACCATTCCACTTTGAATATTCGGCAATTAAAGGGTTAAAGTATTAATGTAAATTCCGGCTATTAACAGATAAAATTTCGGTCTTGGCACGCTGTTTTGTATTGATAGCAGTAATGTGTTAATTATTTAATGGCTTTATTGTGTTTCATGTCGGAGATTAATTGAAAACCATCCTGATAATTGTTTCGCTGTTGACTGTGGAGAAATGCTTGGTGTGACAATTAGATGTTTAAAATAGTTTCTTAAGTTATGTTTTGAGATTAAACCTTTACTCCACAAATTTTCCTTTAAAATAAATTAGTTGCATCATGAATATTAATTAGATGAAACGATTATAATGGCAATAATTTTTAGGAACACAGGAAATGTTATCTATGGCAGAAGCTGTAGAAACATATCTATACTATTCTATAAGCAAACAGAGCAGACCCTGATCAGAATTGACTCCTGCAGGAGACATCTGATTTGTGTCCATTCTGATTGCAATGTCATGAAAAGGTGTCTGTCTGGAGAATTATGTTTGTATCAAAATAATATAAGGTGAAACAGATGTAGGATCCATCTGATCATGGTCTGTTCTGTTTGCTTATTACAGGATATAGATATTATTAATGAACATATATGATTTTACACTTTCAGCCGTGGTAAAGATGTGAAAGAAAGGGTTAAGAACCCTTTACTCCGCGAATATCCCTGTAAGAAAACATGACATCATGAATATTAAATAGATGATTTTCTTTAACCCTTTCCTTCACTAAGGCTATTTTTAGATCCAACCACTTTGAATAAATCTACCAAAAAGGAGCATTAACTAGAGAAAAGGAATTTTTTAGAATTTTGTAGTTTGAAACCATTGTGATAAATAGAGCATTTGCTCCTATAGGAGCAAATGCTCTATTTATCACAATGGTTTCATAAAGTGACTTTTACAGAGGCGTAGAAAGGCGTATGTATGGAGGAAAGGGTTAATGGCATATTATTACTGTAATATTTAGACAAGGAAAAAACTTTTAATCTCTGGTTGACATTACCTCATGAGCAAGTAGAGCAGACTATGATCAGACAACTGCTGTCTAGGAGAGAGAGAGAGAGCTGTCTGGTCTGGGTCTACTCTATTGGCATAGACATTACAAGGCATATTTATGGACGTGAAGGGACGTGAATTTTCCAAGGGTTTTTTCTGTTGGGATATGTTTCACAGACTTTGTTATTGCTGAAGGAGGTTTCTTAGCATTTCAATCAGCGATAATTAGTCTTCTTCACCCTGAGCATATTGTATTAAAAAGTGTCATCTTGTCGGATTCTCAAAATAATTATTTCTGGTCCATTTCTAATAAAAAATTCAAATTATAAAATACTTTTGATCCTGATCAGATGCCAAGTTTTGCAGCGGCTCGTCTAGATTCAAATCCTTTGCAGAAGTCGCAAATTACCCATGGCATGGGAAAGTTTCGGGGAATGAAAAACACCTGTTTTGTATTGAACTGTCAGCTTGGAGAGGAAAGGTGCTATGTTTTCTCGGCATTTGTTAGATGTTATTTTAGATAGTCGGATGATTGGATAGGTCTAATTAGCTTAACCCTTTGAGTTTTCAAAGTGGAATGGCCTGTCGGTGGCCATCAGTAGAGTCCATTCGTTATAAAATGCTTCGATTTGCTTTAGGATTTTTGACTGACAAACAGTGCAGACCCTGATCAGAGGGCTCCTCCAGGAGCCCTCTGATCTGGGTCTACACTGTTTGAAAATGCCAGTATACTTGTTCGCCCGCGTTCAAAGTGTTAACTCTTTGCATATGAGTGGCATCTTTGTGATTATCTATGCAAATACTCCGAGTTTAGATAAGAGGCCTAGCAACTCAATTAGTCATCAGGATCCAAACTGTTTGACACCATGATAATGGTTTGTAAAAACACAATGGAGAAAACACTTAAAAGAAATTGTAGCAGTAGGGAAAGTTTGCAGGCTGCATTTATTGAGCCTGCAAAGAGTTAAATTAAGCCTGATGGACGTTAAGTATCGAGGGGTTGGTACAAAGAGAATAATAGTATTTGAGGGATCATAAAAATAAAATCTTTCTTGGAATATGTTTTTTGTTTGGATAAAGACTTAACCCTTTCCTTCATACAAACGGTTTTTCATGCCGTTGCAAACAGAGTAGATTTAGATCAGATGACTCCAGTTTGCTATGAAATTGTAAAGCATCTGACTCTGCATTTTGCACCAAATTTTGATGTGTACATGTTTCATTATAAATATTCAGCTAATAAATATTCATTATCTCATTATTTTTTACATGAATATTCAATAAAGGAATTGTTTGAATGGATTTGGTTGCTATGGATAAATGTGTGATTAAATAGTTTAGACCCAGAATAGATACTGAGTTCACCCTATACTAGTTTTCATATCTGAGTTCACCCTGTACTAGGTCTCATATCTGAGTTCACTCTGCATTAGGTCTCATATCTGAGTTCATCGTGCACCCTAAGGTCTCATATCTTAGTTTACCCCTGCACTAGGTCTCATATCTGAGTTCGCCATGCACTAGGTTTCATATCTGAATTCATCCTGCACTAGGTCTCTGAGTTTGTCCTTCACTAGGTCTCATATCTGGGTTTGCCCTACACTAGGACTCATATCTGAGTTCATCATGTACTAGGTCTCATAATATGAGTTCACCCTACACTAGATCTCATATTTGGGTGTGTCCTGCACTAGGTCTCATATCTGAATGTACCCTGCACTAGGTCTCATATCTGAGTTTACCAGACATGAGGTCTCATATCTAAGTTCGCCCTGTACTAGGTCTCATATTTGAGGTTTTTGTCCTTCACTAGGTCTCATATCTGACTTCATATTTGAGTACACCCTGCATTGGGTCTCATATCTGAGTTTGTCCTGCAATAGGTCTCATATCTGAGTTAGCCTTACTTAGGTCTCATATCCAAGTTCACCCTGCAATAGGTCTCATATCTGAGTACACCCTGCACTGGGTCTCATATCTGAGTTTTGTCCTGCAATGTAAGGTCTCATATCTGAGTTCACCCTGTACTAGGTCTCATATCTGAGTACACCCTGCACTGGGTCTCATATCTGAGTTTGTCCTGCAATGTAAGGTCTCATATCTGAGTTCACACTGCTATAAGTCTCTTATCTGAGTTCACGTTGCTATATGTCTCATATCTGAGTTACCTTGCATTGAGTCTCATATCTGAGTTCACCCTGCATTGGGTCTCATAGCTGAGTTCACTCTGCGATAGGTCTCTTATCTGAGTTCACCCTGCTTTTAAGGTATCATATCTAGGGACATCCTGGACTAGGTCTCATATCTGAGTTCATGCATTAGGTCTCAAATCTAGGTTCATCCGGCTCTACGTCTCATCTGAGTTCGCCTTGCTTTAGGTCTCATATTTTGGCTCACTCAACACTTAAGGTCTCATATCTGGGTTTACCCAGCACTATGTCTCATATCTAGGGACAACCTGCACAATGTCTCATGTCTTGGTTTACAACCTGTGCTATGTCTCATTCTAGGGACAACCTGCACTATGTTTCATATCTACGGACAACCTGCACTATGTCTCATGTCTGGGTTTACAACCTGTGCTAATCTCTCATATCGGGGTTTACACCCTGCACTAGGTCTCATATCATATAAAAGTTTACACCCATCATTAGTTCTCATATTGGGGTTTATACCCTGCACTAGGTCTTATATTTGAGTTTCTGCACTAGGTCTCATATCTTGGTATCTTGCACTAGGTCTCATATCCAGATTCACACTGCTCTTAAGATCTCATATCTGAGTTCACCTTTCATTAGGTCTCATACATGTCTTGGTACATTCTGCACTAAACTCTCTTGTTTTACCTTTTTGCACTTTGTAAATGTTGTCCGCTAAAAAATATAGTCTGTTACAATTTTCAATTTTATTTGTCCGTTTCTGGTAAAATATACAATCGGAGTGACAAACAGGTTAGACCCTAAATGAGATGCTGAGTTGACTCTACGTGTCATACTCTATGTGTCATACTATACGTGTCATACTCTACGTGTCATCTTGTTCCAGACTGTGTAGGTTATATTGCAAATTTGCAACTACAGTAAAACCTCTCTTTAATGGCCACTAAATTACATCAAGTAGTTTGTGTTAAAGGCAGGTGGCTGCTTAAAGCAAAGTGAAAGTAAAACAGAACGCTCCTATAGGAGCGTTCTGTTTTACTTTCACCATGCTTTAAGCAGCTGACCTGCCCTAAATACCAACTAAATTAACACAATTTAGTGGCCGTTATATAGAGGTTTTACTGTAAACATGCGTAGAGTTAACCTGTTACACCTGATAGAAAACCTTTACCTGATAAATATTCATGTAAGAAATAATGACTGAATGAATACAAATTATACGGAGTTTTGTAATAGCGTAACGAATCGAACAAGGGAATGTTTTGACCTGGACACAAACTGTAGAATCAGATTTATATTATTATTTATTAAGGTATTATTATTTGATAAGCAAACAGAGCAGACCCAGATCAGATGGCTCCTACAGGAGCCATCTGATCTGGGTCTACTCTGTTTGCAAAATTATCAACAGGCGTCTTTATCAGGTAAAGGGCTGAAGCTTCAACTGGGGGCCATAATTACAGAGACCTCGGCAAATTTGCTGTAACTAATCTTGTAATTTTCATTTTACTACAGAGTGTAAGTAATAAAATCCTTGTGACTTGATTCTTTAAATGTAAGCAGTCATTTTTCAAGGAGTCAGAAATTAAGTATTCCGATCAGAAAGCTCATGCAAAAAAAAATCAAAATGGGGTCTACACTGCATGGTTGTCAGAGCGCTATCGGTCATAGAGATTTCTCTGAAGTAGTAATGTTAATGAATTTGAGTGAATCAAATGGTGGGGCATTTGGAGAGATTCAGCAGGGAAAGGGTTAATTATCATAATGAGAGACTAGGTAATTCTGTGCCTTCATAAAAAGAAGGAATTAAAAAGTAGCATGAAAGAGTAATAAAAGGTCTGGTGACTAACTTCTCAATTTGATACACTAGATACATGCTTATAGGCACAGGTCCAGGCCTGGAGATTATTATTATTATAAAGCAGGACTCAAGCTAGAGGGCGATTTGGGAGAAAATGTCTCCTCTCTCTGTTTTGAGCTGAGTTTAAATCTGTAAAACATTCAGAAAGTTACAAAAATCAGGACCAAAACTTCTCCCTAAACTTTTCTCTGATGCAGAGCTCCAGCTGGAGCCCAGCTTAACCCTTCGCTTGCTATTCGCGTCAATATACCTACCTGTAAATAGTGAAGACCCAGATGAGACAGCTCCTGCAGGAGCTGTCTCATCAGGGTCTGCACTATTTACAAATTGATTGTGCAACCAGTGCACTCCACAACAGTGATTGCACAGCGAAATACGTTTACACAGTGAAGATATATGTAATTATATAACAGGGCATGGGTAAAGAAGGAGAAATGTATTTTAAAATTCAGCAAGCGAAGGGTTAAGACTTCTGAGTGCGAGTCTTACCGGTAGCTCATTCTCAAGTGTCTACTAGCTCAAATTTAATCTGACCAGTCAGATGCCTCAGGTTCCTTGACTTGTGGTCACATGGTGACAATGTGTTTCTCGGCTATTTTACTGGGGGACATTGGAATTATTAACATGAGAAGTGTCACTTGTGATAGTGGATGTCCCAATTTTGACTTGTCTCCGATTCGCTGACTTCGATATTTAGATGAAGAGGCAGAAAAATAGTCCAAAATTCGAGCATCTTTGCGATGCTAGATCCTATAGGAACAAATGCTCTATTTATCACAATAGTTTCGACAGGTGACTTTTACAGAGGCATAGAAAGGCGTATTTATGGAGGAAAGGGTTAATTATATATGCCATTTGGTAAAAAAGGGGGCCAATTGCGCAATGGCGCAGCCTAGATTGGACACTGACATCATTATTTTTTACATGAATATTGAACAGGTAAAAGGTTAAAGGGCTTTAAAAGCTGGTACAGGTATGCATAATGCAGAGTTCCTGTATTTTTGAGGAAGCTATAGATTAGAGGATTGGGGGTATTTGTAATCAGTCGTTTGATGAACCACTCTGGCTTTCTTGGTGTATGTTTTGCTTGATGTGAATGCCATACAACTGGCATAGGAGAGAGCATTTCAGAAGATTGAGGAACAATTATTCTTGGATTGCGGACAAGTGGCAGCTTTGTAAATCTGTTGTGATTGCTTCCCATTCATCTCCCTACAGGTGAAGCAGGGGGAAAAAACACAGCAAAGTCTACGAATCCCACTTTTTGTCTTGTTAGCTCTTAGTATATACATGTAGTTATGCTATAGATGTGGTAACATTTACAAAATGTTTGAATCAAGATGAGATTCCAAGCTAGCTACATTTTGGCATAACTACAGAAAAAGGTGCCTACTCAAATATTAAAATGGTCATTTCTCCACCAAACCCTATGCTGTGAGCACTCTTTAGAATCGAGTGGTCACAGTATACGTTTAGGCGGAGAAATAAAGAAGTTATTCTTGAAATTGTTTCAATTCACACATCTTATCTGGACCTCTGATTTAGTACCTCGTCATGATCTGAACTGGAATTTTTGCAGTGTTAAACTTTAGATAGGAGGATGATTTAAAAAAAATTATATAAATTATTTTCTTTATTTCTCCGGAAAACCCTGTGTGGTTGGTACTCATTAGAATATCACCTCTGAGGTACGTAATTCTAATGAGTACCGGGAAGATAGAATTTATCTGAGAAGTTGAGAAGATTTGGACCGATCATTACATCTAAAACTGTTTCGTTCTATTCTTAACCCTTTCTCTTGAATATTCATGCAAGAAATAATGTCATGAATATTTACTAGCGGATATTTTATTATTGCATGTTCACACAGGATTTTTGGTATTGGTAGAATCAGATCTAATATAATTTCATAAGCAAACAGAGCAGACTCTGATCAGACGGCTAATTTAGGAGCCGTCTGATCTGGGTGTACTCTTTTTGCTAAGTAGTAAAAGCATGTTTATAAAGAAGGGGTTAAATGAGTACATTAAACTTATCTATAATTCTGGGTGTAGTTTTGATGAAGCGCAGATTAATCCTAATAGCAGACAACATTTTTACGGACTATAATTCTTTAACATATTCTACCAATTGAAATTCAGGGAAGACTTCATAAAAATTGGAAGACACATTGTCTGCACACAAAGTGCCAATATGTTTTCCGATGACTATCAAGCAGTCTCAGTTCACATTAGTAATATTTTCTGGTGTTTGAAAACAACAAAGGAAAGAATTTTTTATGGCAAATTTAGCTAATAGAATGTTTAAGGACTTACGGGTGAAGTAGATGTTTGTGATAAATAAACAATAGATGGTAATGATAATAGCGCTATGGCTCGTGTTTTATGATGAATCAGTACTGGTAGTGTAGCACTCTCTCGCTACTACGAGCAAGTTTTTTGGTCACCTTTAATGCAGACAGTTTGGATCCAGATGAGACGTTGATTGAATTGGTGTCTTGTCAGGATCCAAAGTGTTTAATACTGTTACTGTGTTGTTGTTTTATAAATAAAAAATGAAGGAAATAACAAAACAAGCAACTGGACGACAAATTTCGCAGAATACAGTTCATGGCAGGGAAAGGTTCGATTGAAGATCGGTGTAATAAAATAATATCTTTCATAGGTAAATTTACCAATAAAATAACTGTTAATATTAATCTTGTGGATCTTAAATTGGTAAGAATCTGTTGGGGTTCGTTTGATGAGCCTTGGAGATTAACCATTATCCCGCTGTTAAGAATGGACGTCTGCTAAAACACGACTCTGTTGCAATGTTTACTTACTTCCGATTGGTTCAAACTTTTGAGAAATTATTGATCGAGTGTCGAATAATAAATCCTGATGAAGATGCAGAGTGACTCAAAGTCTCATCTGGATCCAGGCTGTTAAATGAGATGCAAATCTGAGTGTGAATAGTAGAATAAGAGTTAAATATCATTTATCGCTACCTCCTATTCCTAGCCCGCTTTTCTCAAATTTGTGCTCATGTTTACTGATGGTTTAGATCCAGATGAGACAGCAAATTACTGGGTGTCTTGTCAGGAACTGGTCTGACCTGACTCGAGGCAATAATCTAAGTATGTTCACAAAAATGGAATCAAGGAAAATCTTTTTTTGCTGTCTCAAACTGACGTCACATTTTACATGCGACAGTTGTTCAGCAGGTGAACAGAGATGCTTCTGGATGCCTTTTGTTCCTATAAGAGTCCTTCTGACCAGGATCAATTTTGCAATAGTGTCTAAAAGGTGAGCCCTTTCAGGGTCTCTATTAACCCTTTCCCTGTTCTTTGTTCTTCCAAATTTCACTACCTACTAAATATTCATGGACAAAATAGTAATAATGAAATATGGAAGGCGGAACATTATATACATTTTAGCAAGCAAAGAAACAGATCTATCAAATTTTGTTAGCAAACAGAGTAGACCCTGATCAGACTGCTCCTCTAGGAGCCGTCTGATCTGGGTGTACTCTGTTTGCAGATGCGTGAAAACACGTTTATATGAGGGAAAGGGTTAACCCATTCCCTTTTCTGTATTTAGGCCACATTTCAATACCTACTGAATATTCATTAACAAAATAGTTATAAAGAAATCAGGAAGGTGGAGCATTGTAAACATTTTAGAAAGCAAAGAAACGGATCTATCAAATTCTATTAGCAAACAGAGCAGACCCTCATCAGACGGCTCCTCTAGGAGCCGTCTGATCTGGGTCTACTCTGTTTGCAAATGAGTGAAAACATGTTTATATGAGGGAAAGGGTTAAAAACACCTTTTCACACCTTTTGCAAACAGAATAAACCCAGATCAAAATTGTAAGAGCTGTCTGATCATGGTCAGCTCTGATTGCAGAATTATTATGCCAGATCAGATGGCTCTTGTGATAGCTGTCTAATCATAGTCATCTCAGATTGCAGAATTATTATGCCATATCAGATGGCTCTTGTGATAGCTGTCTAATCATAGTCATCTCTGATTGCTTATGAAATATTATATAGATTTGATTCTACAGGTTCTGCCATGGTCAAAATGTCCCTTTTAATTTTGCAGTTTAAAATTTTGGCTAATTGATATTTGAACAGTCTTTATTTCTAACATACAATGTATTTTAATATTCATCAGATAAAGGGTTAATTGGTGACTGTAAGGAGGTTTCACTGTACATGTAGTTCTTCCATTACTTTAAGCTGCTGTAATGATCTGGACAGACTAAAATAATGCAGACCCAGGTCAAAGTACAATGTACTTCTGTTAGTATTGTAACCCTTTCCCTTATAAAAATGTCTTTTCACTCATTTGCGAACAGAGTAGACCCAAATCAGATGGCTTCTTAAGAGTCGTCAGATCAGGGTCTACTCTGTTTGCTTTTGACATGATATATAATTCCATGTAAGAAAATAATCACAATACAAAATGTATTATAATTAGCTGGTATATTATTAACACAGGATATTTGGACAATCTCAGAAACTGTAAACAGAGACCCAAATCAGACTGCTCCTACAGGAGCTCTCTGATCTGGATCTACTCTGTATGCAAAAACATGACTATCAAGTATAGGGTTAAATTGGTGCAATTTACTTATACTGTCCGAATATCTAGGTTAATCGTCTCCTAGAATTTTGGCATTTACACCAAAAAGTCATAATTTTCTATTGAGGGTATTCTAATTGCATACCATCATTTGTAATTGCATATTAATGGGTATTAAGATAGCCTCATTGTTCATTTCCCAGTAATTTATAATTAGCTTTATACTAAATGGGACTCAAATGATGATGATAATTTGGCCCCAGTTTTAGCCCAGGTCCGTACACTTCCTTTAATGTTTTACCCTTTGCCTGACAGAAATGCCTTTTAATGCCTTTGTAAACAGAGTAGATCTGAGTCAGGCAGCTGCTGTAGGAGCAATGTGGTCTGGGTCTGCTTTGTTCATTATTTCTTGTATAAATATTCATCAGGTAATGCATTAACTCATTACCTCATAGGCTATTTTTAGAATCTTTAAATAATTCTACCGTAAATGATTGAGTGTTTACTACAGAAAAGGAATTAAGATTATAGAATTGTGTAGATTTTAAACCATTGTGATAAATAGAGCATTTGCATCTATAGGAGCAGATGCTCTATTTATCACAATGGTTTCAACAGGTGACTTTTGCAGAGGCGTCAAATGGCATCAATATGAAGGAAAGGGTTAAACTCTAAGCATGCTAAGTGCGAAGTACTGGCATAAGCAAACAGTTTTGATCCTGATGAGACATTGAGTGACTGTCGGTATCTTTTCTGGATACAGCCTATTTTATGCTCAATCACTAGTTCCTGTAAAGCTTGACATACTCTTAAACCTTTTCCCTGTTCTATATGTTTTCTAAATTTCATTATACCTGTTGAATATTCATGGACAAAATAGTTATAATGAAATATCATATGGAAAGTGGAGCATGGTAGCAAATTTAGAAAGTAATTTTAGAAACAGATCTAATCAAATTCCATTAGCGAACAGAGCAGACCTTGATGAGACGGCTCCTGTAGGAGCCGTCTGATCTGGGTCTACTTTTTGTTTGCAAATTTGTGAAAAGGCATTTATATGAAGGATATAAGGGTTTAATTTAAAGTCAGTAAACATTGCAGCAGAACCAACATTGTAGCAGTTATAAAAGCTAAAGTTCATTATTTATAAATGATAAAATTCGTAGCTAATTAATCTGTATGAGACACGCCACCACGTATCTCTGTGTTTTAAATTAACTGGGTCAAAATTGTTTTGACACTTTAACATTGTTTTTGAAGGAAATGGAAGAAATCTTAGTCTATATCTTAGTTTTGGAACAGTGTCTCTTAAATTTGGATCTAACTGGAGCAAATAGTCATATTTGTAGGCAGTTGGCACACAGGAATTCTTGGCAATGGCAGAAACTATAGAATCATATATATATTATTTTATAAGCAAACAGAGCAGACCCTGATCAGACAACTCCTACAGGAGCTGTCTGATCTGGGTCTACTCTGTTTGCAGTCATAGATTATGGCATATTTTTGCCTCTCATCATGGATCTAGATTGTTTGCATAGTTTCAGTATTCAGGAAAGCTTGCTGAAAAAATTATTACATCTTTTACCTGTCTTCCGATTTGATGAAACTTTTTAGAAACTATTGATGGAGTGTTAAACAGCTTTGAACCTGATGAGACGCGGAGTTAATTGGCGTCTCTGATCTGGATCTAAACTATTTGTAAATGCCAGTCAAGGTGCACTTGTCATTCGAAGAGTTAACCCTTTCCTTCATATCAATGCCTCTTCACGCATCTGCAAAAAAAGTAGACCCAGATCAGACAATCTACAGGGTAACTCTCTGTTTGCTAATGGAATTTGAATTCTAAAATGGCTACAATGTTCTACCTTCCTTATTTTATTATAACATAACAATTTTTTTCATGAATATTGTATAGGGATGTAAACTTGTAATAAACATAGATTACAGGGAAAGGGTTCAGTTTTGGAAGTAAGTCAACAGCAGGTGATGCTAACGAGGGCTAGATGTCAAACCAAACTAAAATGTAACAGCTCAGAGGTGTTGTGTGGAATGCCATCAGATTCACAGTGACATACATCATTTACAGTTGGTTTTTCTGTCTTACAAAACATTCACTGACTGGCAAGTAGTGTCACAAAACTTATACCGACTTGCAGTGTCAGAAGAAAAAATATGCCAAATTGCAACCAGTTTCAAAAGTTTTTTTACTGACTTGCAAGCAATGTCTTAAAACTTATGCTGACTTGCAAGCAGTTTCACAAAACTTACACTGACTTGCAATCAGTGTCACAAAACTTAAGCTGACTTGTAAGCAGTTTCACAAAACTTAAACTGACTTCCTATCATTGTTACAAAACTTAAACTGACTTGTAAGCATGCACGAGTGTCATAAAACTGATACTGACATTCAAGCAGTGCCATAAAAGTTAAACTGACTGGCAATCAGTCTTAGAAGAGGCAGTTTGATCTGGGTCTGCTCTATTTATTACTAAGATTGTCTGTCTGCCAAATTCTCACAGCAATTAAAGTACTTCAATGATCTATCAAAATTCTCTTATTTCTGCTGCAACTCATTAGAATTGCCACTCAAAGGAGATTCTAATGAGTGGCATTAACACTTTCCCTGTTCTATTATTATTTCAAATTTCAATACCGACTGAATATTCATGTACAAAACAGTAATAATGAAATATGGAAGATGGAACATTGAACTCATTTTAGAAACTAATTAAGAAACCGATCTTTCAAATTCTATTAGCAAACAGAGCAGACTCTGATCAGACGGCTCCACTAGGAACCGCCTGATCTGGGTCAACTCTGTTTGCAAATGCTTAAAAACATGTTTGTATGAAGGAAAAGGTTTAACCCTTTCCATCACTGATATTTATGTTAGAAATCGAAGAAATTAATGAGCTGAATATTTCTAATAGGAATTTTTTGGCATTGACAGAAACCATATAGTAATTCAGATCTTTATAAACTCCATAAGCAAACAGAGCAGCCCTGGTGGCTCCTACAGGATCTCTCTGATTGGTCTACTCTGTTTGTAAAGGCATGAAGAGGCATTTATATGAGAGAAAGGTAACACTAATATAAGATAGGGTATGGCCAAGAAATATCAGAAGCTTCTGATCTCGTATGGCGTGTCCTGACTATCTACCAGTATATAATATAGGCATGTGGTGATCACTTTTGTTCTTATTATGTGCTTAGAGATCACAAACACATCAGAATAAATATTTGTAAATAAAGAAGATGGTCAGAAGAACTTGTTGTGGGCGTAGTCTTAAACAGAAAACAAATTATAAACAATTTATTTTCTATCAAGAAAAACTAAAATCCAGACCTTTTTTTTTTTTTGAGGTACACTTTTTGCAAGATTGTGAGTCATAAATTTCAAACATGAATTCTTGACAGTCAGACTTGAGATTTTTAGATAAAAGGAGTTTTTAGGAAATGTAGGTAATATTTTTTTTTATATTTCTATGCCATTTTTGTCCTACAGGTTTGACTGAGAAATAAGATATTTTGAAACTGATAACATAAAGAAATGATAAATATATGAATATTAATTAAATGGATTATGAAAACAGGATTTTCCCCAGTCACAGAAACTGTAGAGTTTGATCTATATAATCCCATAAGCAAACAGTGCATACCCTGATCAGACAGGTCCTATAGGAGCTGTCTGATCTAGGTTGAATGTACATGTTTGCAGAGGCATCAAGGGTGTATGTCAATTAACCCATTCCCTCATTTTTAACCCATTTCCTCATATTGACGACTTTTGACAAGTCACCTTGTGAAACCATTCTGGTAAACAGAGTTACTTTGTGAAACCATTGTGATAAATAGAGCATTTGCTCCTATAGGAGCAAATGCTCTATTTATCACAATGGTTTCAAACTACAAAATTCTAAAAAAATCCTTTTCTCTAAAAATAGTCTTTCACATTGTGATAAATAGAGCATTTGCTCCTATAGGAGCAAATGCTCTATTTATCACAATGGTTTCAAACTACAAAATTCTAAAAAAATCCTTTTCTCTAAAAATAGTCTATGAGGTTTGGGTTACAGAGTTTAATAAAAACCTGTATGTATTTCACTGTTGCCAATAGTGTAGACCCTTGCAACTCAGGCTGATTTGTCTGTACTATTTGCCTATGCTTGTCTTATCAAATATTTACATTAATTTCTTTGATGTGTTTGACATGTCTTAGCCTTTTTGCTGCATCTGTATTTGATGTTTTTTTCCTTGTTTTTGTGTTTACAGGAGCTTTCCATCTGCCTCGAAGATAAGCCAGAAAACAAGGATGTAAAAGACACTAACAAGGACACAAATATACCTCTCAAAGGTGAGTGCGTATCTGCGTACAATAGAAAATGTCTTTGAAACGTTTTACGTAATGAATATTCATGTAATGTCTTTATGCATATTAATTTGCTGAAATCTGATACTTGCATGTGAACAAGTGATTTTTTGCCCATGACAGAATCAGATCTTTAACACTTTCCTCCATAAATGCGCCTTTCTACACCTCTGTAATCGTCAGTTCTTTAAACCATTGTGATAAATAGAGCATTTGCTCCTATGGAGCAGATGCTCTATTTATCACAATGGTTTAATATTACTACTAAATTCTAGCATTTCCCTTTTTGTCTAGTATTAATCCTCCTTTTCGGTCGATTTATTCAAAGCGGTTGGATCTAAAAATAGCCTTTGAGGGAATGGGATAATTTTCCATAAGCAAACAGAGCAGACCCAGATCAGAGCACCTGAAAGATCTGTGTCTACTCTGTTTGCAAAGGTATCAAAAGGTTTTTCTGTTAGGGAAAGGTTTAACTTCAAGTACTGTAAATCCTCTCTAAAGCTGAGTAGTAGCTTAATGCAGTATGGGAGCCTTCTGCATAACTTTCATCCTTCCTTAACCCTTTCCTTCATGAAAACGTGTTTTCACACATCTGCATACAGAGTAGACCCAGATCAGATGGCTCCTATATCAAGGTCTGCTCTGTTTACTCCCGACATCTTGCCTTTAACACTTTACTCCTTGAATACATCTCTCTACTGCTTTGTAAACAGTCTCAGTAGACCCATATCAGATGGATCCTATAGGAGCTGTCTGATCTGTTTGCTTATGAAATTATATATTTCTGATTCTAACGATTCAGCCTTGGCAAATTTGTCCTGTGTTCATATGCCATTTTAAAACTTCAAACATCCATCTAATTAATATTCATGATGTCATAATTTCTTAACATGAATATGCATGGAATAAAGGGTTAATATCAAGTTTCACAGGAGATAGGGCTATAGAACACTTTGAGGATGAATGATGAAAGAATCCACATTAAATGGCCCAGATCGCTGTCATAACCAATTAACCCTATATGTACAGGGAAACAAACACCTGTTGATGTTTGCAAACAGTGTAGACCCAGATCTGTAGGAGCCCTCTGATCAGGGTCTGCATTGTTTGCCATATTAACAATACTCTGTATGTAAAAATTGTTGTTTGTTTGGTTTGTATCATAAATATTCATAAACAGAGGAATCATGTTATAATTGGGCATACAAAGGGTGGAAACCCATTGATTGTGGCGGGTCTAACCCTTTCGATGCTGCATTTTCAAGGGGAATTGGCCCTTATTGTTTTTATAGTAGAGCCAATTCAATATGAAAGGGTATGATTTGCGAATGGGTGTTTCATTGACAAACTGTGCAGACCCTGATCAGAGGGCTCCCACAGGAGCCCTCTGATCTGGGTCTACACTGTTTGCAAATGTCAGTCTACTCATTTCCTTGCATTTGAAGGGTCCAAATGATCTAGTGTTACATAATCAAAGCCATATCTGTTAAACAGATTAACATTAATCCTTTAAATGTTTGGAAATGAGTAATTTGCAGTTTTACAAACAGTGGAGACTCCTATCGTAGGGCTTCTCAATGAGCCCTCTGATCAGGGTCTGCACTGTTTGTTATTCAAAGTTTTCTAATTTAATACTTTCTACCTTAGTGGACACTATCATTAAACGGTGATGGGTTATTCAATATTGAAAACTCAGCGATGGGAGGGTTTTATAGTCATGTATTTGCCAGCCATTTATATCTACATCAAACGCTTAGTGAGTCAGATAAGAACAGTAATCCAAGCTGTTACATAAAAGACGATGGTGGTATAAAATCAGAATGGAGTCTTTATAAGTTGTAATACCACCATGGATGGTAGATTTCGTTTTATCGTTCAAGAATCTGTGGCAACATTTGTGTTTATTAGCTTTTATCCCTTTAATTACTCCATGAATATTCATGTAAGAAATTGTGACATTATGAATATTAACTATTTACTCCATAAGTATGCCTTTCTTTGCCTTTGCAAACAGAGTATACAGTAAAACCTGTATATATAACGGCCACTAAATTACATCAAGTACTGTGTGTTAAAGCTAGGTGGTTACTTAAAGCAAGGTGAAAGTAAAACAGTACGCTCCTATAGGAGCGTTCTGTTTTACTTTCACATTGCTTTAAGCAGTCACCTGCTCTAAATATCAACTAATTAACGCAATGTAGTGGCCGTTATAGAGAGGTTTTACTGTACTTTGATCAGACGGATCCTATCGGGAGCCGTCTGATTAGGATCTGTTCTGTTTGCTTATGGAATAATATAGATCTGATTCTTAAGTTTCTCTTTTGGCAAAAAATTCATGACTTAATGTATCATTTTAAAAATTAACCCTTTCCTCCATAGGCTATTTTTAGACCCAACCTCTTTGAATGTACCGAAAATGAGCATTTACTAGAGAAAAGGAAAAGGTTAGAATTTAGTAGTATTGAAACCATTGTGATAAATAGAGTGTTTGCTCTATTTATCACAATGGTTTCAAGAAGTGACTATTACAGAGGCGTAGAAAGGCGTATTTATGGAGAAAATGCTTAATCTAATTACTATTCGTGACATCATTCTTTTATTAATATTCATGTAGGAAAGAATTAATTAGATTACTTTTTATAAAAGCACAGTCATGAACACAGGCAATTTTGTCCATGACAGAAACTGTAGAATCATATCTATATTATATCATCAGCAAATAGAGCAGAGCCTCACAGATCAGACAGTTCCAGTAGGGTCTGCTCTGTTTACTAAGAGGTAGAATGGCGTATTTATGGAGTTAAGGGTTAACCCTTTCCTTCAATTAACCCTTCGCTTGCTGAATTTTAAAACACATTTCTCCTTCTGTACCCATGCCCTGTTGTATAATTACATATATCTTCACTGTGTACAAGTACAAAATGTATATCGCTGTGCAATCACTGCTGGAGTGCACTGGTTACTCAATCAACTTGTAAATATTGCAGACCTTGATGAGACAGCTCCCTCAGGAGCTGTCTCATCTGGGTCTTCACTATTTACAGGTAGGTATATTGACGTGAATAGCAATCGAAGGGTTAAATAATTCCATAAGCAAGTTTTAAACGGAGCATAACCTGATAAGACGACTGTTACTGGGGCCAGTTTTAAACTTTTTGGGAATTGTTTGCTTAAAAAACTGTAGTACCAGATCTGTATCATGTTATAACTTATATTAGTATATAGAGCAGAGCTGTAGTATATAAAGCAGAGCTGTAGTATCAGATCTGTATCATGTTATAACTTATATTAGTATATAGAGCAGAGCTGTAGTATATAGAGCAGAGCTGTAGTATCAGATCTGTATCATGTTATAACTTATATTAGTATATAGAGCAGAGCTGTAGAATCAGATCTGTATCATGTTATAACTTATATTAGTATATAGAGCAGGGCTATATTAGTATATAGAGCAGAGCTGTAGTATCAGATCTGTATCATGTTATAACTTATATTAGTATATAGAGCAGAGCTGTAGAATCAGATCTGTATCATGTTATAACTTATATTAGTATATAGAGCAGGGCTATATTAGTATATAGAGCAGAGCTGTAGTATCAGATCTGTATCATGTTATAACTTATATTAGTATATAGAGCAGGGCTATATTAGTATATAGAGCAGAGCTGTAGTATCAGATTTGTATCATTGTTATAAGTATATAGAACAGACTCTGATCAGAATGGCTCCTGCAGGAGCCATAATCAGCTATCTATTGTGGGTCTACTCTCTTTGCAATGGCATGAAAAAGTGGTTTTATGAGGGTAAGGGTTAACCCTTTCCTTCATATAAACGTGTTTTCACGCATTTACAAACAGAGTAGACCCAGATCAGACGGCTTCTGTAGGATCTGCTCTGTTTGCTAATAGAATTTGAAAGATTAGTTTCTTTACTTTCTAAAATGGCTACCAGGTTCCGTCTTCTGTATACCATTTCAACTATTTTGTCCATGAATATTCAGTAGGTATTGAAATTTGGAATAAACATAGAACAGGGAAAGGGTTAATCCTTTACCTGATATAGATGCCTTTCCACACATTTGCAAACAGAGTAGACCCAGATCAGATGACACAGTCTGTGGTTAACTACTTCTCTGCTAGTGGTTAATTAATCTGTAGTTATCATTATGTAAACAGTTTGGATACAGATAAGCCTCCCTCATCAGCATTCTGTTTGAGGTTGTGAGACTATGCTTTTGAAACAAGAAGGAAGAAAATTCAACAGTGAAACTTGAAGCAGACGACAAATTGTGCAGACGACAATACATGGCAATGAAAGAGTTCAGGGGTTCTTATGGCACAGAGCTTTACCCCTCCCCTCCCCCCCCCCCCCTCCTACATTTTTCCATGCGTTTGCAAACAGAGTAGACCCAGATCAGACGGCTCAGGATCTGCTTTGTTTGCTTATGACGTTATAAAAGATATAATTCTACAGTGTTTTCCAATACCAAAACTCCCATGTATATAATTATGCCATTATAAAAATTCGTGGTGTAATTATTTCTTGCATGAATATGCAACAGGGAAATGGTTAATCCCTATTTATACTCCCCTAAGACTTTTGCTTCCCTGTTTATGACCATCGGATTTCTTTCATTCTGATGAGCAGAGAATGAGTCATTTCTCCATTCTGGGCAATTATTTTGCCATAAATTTCATTTTGTTGCCTTTCAATTGAGTTACCATACTATTTTTTCTTAATTTACTGGAGTTGCCTTACTTGTTTATAATTTCAGTGGAGTTACCTCCCATGAAGCAGGAAAACACCGATACTGGCAAGGTGTTTTTGTTTGACCAGGAAGAAGATAAGGAAAAAGGGGAGAAAGAACAGAATTCTAGACTAAACATAGAGGTAATTAATGAGATAACAGGGCTGCATGTTTTTCGGTGTTTCTCCTGTTTAACATTGAAAATGCGTTTCAAAATACGTAGTAACAATCATGGACTGATTCACCCTTTACTTCGTACTTGCACCTTTTATGCATTAATTTTGCAATCAGAGTAGACCCAGATCAGATGGATGCAGATCAGATGATTCCTTTAGAAAAATCATGCGGGTCCAAGATCTATATTATTCCATAAGCGTGCTGAGCAGACCCAGATCAGAAGGCTTCGAGTAGTCTGATCTGGGTCTGCTGTGTTTGCAAATGCGTCAAAAGGCATCTCTATGCCACAGTCCTAATTTCTCCACCAACTGTGTGTTGGAACCACTTCTTAGCACTATCTCTGGAAGAGATGATTCTAAACAATTCTTAACAAAGGGTCTGCTAGAGAAATAAAGTTGCTTTGTTTAACCCATTCCCTCATAGGCTATTTTTAGACCATATCTCTTTGAATAAATCTACCAAAAATGAGCGTTTACAAGAGGAAAGAAAAATGTTAGAATTGTGTAGTTTGGAAACCATTGTGATAAATAGAGCATTTGCTCCTATGGAGCAAATGCTCTATTTATCACAATGGTTTCAAGAAGTGACTTTAACAGAGGTGTAGAAAGGGTTAGCACTTTCCTTCATTACAAGGTGACTCCTGTAGGAGCCATCTGATCAGGGTCTGCTCTGTTTGCTTATGAAATTATATCAGATCAGACTCTACAGTTCCTACCAATACCAAACATTTCTATGTACATTTACCTGTATAAAAATTCAACTAATAAATATTCATGATGTCATTATTTCTTACATGAATATCAACTTGGAAAGGGTTAATTTATACTGCTGGAAATATGTAGGTTTTGAAAGCGATGCAAAAGCAGACAACATTTTTAGCGAAAAGCCGTTACGAAAGAAGCTCGCCAAGAGTTAATGGTTATAGTGCTTCATTGAACTTGCCTGTATCCAAAGGGATCAAAAGATACGGTATGGATATAATGAAAGCCCACCTGAAAGACTTAAAGAGAATCAAAGACAATGAATTCTTGTCATTTGCTTTGAAAACCAAACCAGTATTGAGAAAGAGTTACTTTCAAAGAGCTCAATATGGCTCTGTTGAATGGGTGATAATTACCGTACCAACTGTGACCGAAAACTATTAATTGTTTACTGCATGGTCTTCGTAAGACGTCCTTTAGATGTCAGAGAATTTAGTCTGCTTCGGAAAATGTAGTCTGTTTCCGAAAATGTACTCCGCTTCGGAAAATGTAGTCTGCTTCAGAAAATGTAGTCTGCTTCTGAAAATGTACTCTGCTTTGGAAAATGTAATCTGTTTCAGAAAATGTAGTCTTCAGAAATTAAAGTCTACTTCATTAACTCTATGCGTGCTGAACCTGTAACCCTTTCTCACATGAAAAAGAGACAATTCTAAAGAGTGGTCACAGTATAGGGTTTGGTTGAGAAATGACGATTTTACTATTTGGGTACGCATTGTTATCTGTAGCTCTGATTACCGGTATTTCTAACATGAATATGCATCAGGTAAATGGTAAACCTTATTATATTTACTCTATGTATGCTAATGAAGATACTGTGATGACTTTTTATCCCCGCCCCTCTTTTTGCTCCGTCTGTCTGTCAGTCAGTCAGTCTGTCTGTCTGTTGGTTGGCTGTCTGTTGGTTGGTTTGTCCCCAACTTTGTCGCCACTGCACATGTATACTTCAAAGTTGGCATGCATGTGCAACTTATGGAGGCAAACATTTTTAGGCTAAAGGGGTTAATACTTTAAGGGTCAAAGTCAGACCATTAATGTCAAAGGTCATATTGGGGGCATAGTGTTTGATGATTCTAAAGAGTGGTCACACCATAGGGTTTGGCAGAGAAATGAAGATTTTAGTATTTGATTACGCAGTCATTTATCTGTTGCTCTGTATGTAGTACTAAGATATGACAGTATGAATATTAATTAGCCTAATTTCTATAATGGCATTATAATGAACATGAGAAGATTTTACTATGACAGAAACTGTACAATCATACATATATTATTTCATGAGCACAAAAGAAGCCATCTGACCTCGGTCTACTCTGTTTGCAAAGATGTGAAAAAGACATTTCTATGAAGTCAAGGGTTGATGGATGGTTCTCTAAAGGAAATGGAGAAAAAAATATACTTTGAAATTTTAATTATTAAGTATTTTTTTTTATATATATAGATGTCAGTTACTTGGTTAGTAAAGATAGAGAGATATTTAGGTCATGCCCAGGCATATAGTGGTTATATGATTATGTGGGTCATGCCCGGGCGTATAGTGGTTATATGATTATGTGGATTTGCATGTACTGTCTATTGCAAACAGTGTAGACCCAGATCAGAGGAGCCCTCTGATCAGGGTCTGCACTGTTTGCCATTTAAAATCCTCTAGTAAGTTTAAGCCTTTCCTACTGGCAGTAGACTCTCTAATTAAACACTAATGGACCATTCTACTCTGAACATTCAGGGTTGAAAAGGGTTAACAAGATCGGGAATATTGTAGGATTATTTTTCGTGGTGGGGAATGTGCTGTTTACATCAATCAGTTCACTGCAAACAGTGTATGAAGATATTGACGAGCTTACCAGTGCCCCTATGATCCGTCTTTGGGATCTTGTATCAGATTGTTTACATCATTACCTTTGCACAGTTCAGTTAAAATACTCGAGTGCATCTGACACCTTACATTCTCCGATATGTTGTTTTTTTTCCTACACAAGACCGCAAAAGCATTTTGTTCATGTGGTGAGCAATTAGCCCTTTTATCCCTTTGGGTTGTACATGATATTAACGGTGATACGAGTTTGGAATCTGAGCGTGTTTGTGTTCGATTGTTTTCTTAAATTTATATCGATCTGTAGATGTCGGTAGACTGAGTATGTTATCTGAATGTGTAGGATACTAAAGGAATTTAAATATTGGAATGTTTAAAGCGTCCTTTTTAAAAGTAGATTTTTTTTTTGTGCATTAAGGCATGAAGGTGAATGGATTAGTCAAGTGCGGTTTGTTGGAGGCTTTCAAGAGTTGTGTCCCTTGTTTGAATTAATGATGAGCAAGATAGTAATTAGTCAGACCAAAAAAGAAAAAAAATCTCTTTGGAATAAAGTACATTGGTACTTTCAACTGCTTTGAACGCTAACCCTTTAAAGCCTTTCAACACTGAATTTTCAGAGTGGCACGGTCCATCCTTGTTTATTGGCAGAGTCCATACAGTATGAAAGGGTAAAACATGCACGAGGATTTGGAATGGCAAACAGTGTTAAGTCTGATCAGAGGGCTACTCCAGGAGTCCACTGATATGGGTCTGCACTTTGCAAATGACAGGGCATTGATTTCCCTCATTCAAAGGGTCTAATGTTGGAAACGAGTTGAACTAGGATTTGCAGATACATGTAGTGTAGATTTAGATAGAGGGCTCTTTCAGGAACCCTCAAATCAGGGTCTGTTTTGTCATTCACATCTTTTTAGCAGTTTAACTAAACTTTTACTCCATAAATACGCTCTTTGCCACACCTTTGCAAATAAAGTAAACCCAGATCAGATGGCTCCTGTATCTATATTATGTCATAAGCAAACATAGCAGTCCCTGATCAGATGGCTCCTATAGGAGCCATCTGATCTGGGTCTACTCTGTTTGCAAAGGTGTAGAAAGGCGTATTTATGGAGTAACGGGTTAAGCAATTGGTCCTCCTTTCACATTTACTCCTAGGTTCTGATGGA
The DNA here is from genome assembly GCA_963576725.1 of Azorinus chamasolen. Lineage (NCBI taxonomy): Eukaryota > Metazoa > Mollusca > Bivalvia > Cardiida > Solecurtidae > Azorinus > Azorinus chamasolen. The sequence goes on along the minus strand of OY755238.1, from coordinate 34,206,662 downwards.
ATATTGATTTAACCATTTGCCTGATGAATAAACATTTAAAAAATACTGACATGAATATTAATGAGCTGAAATTTTGAAATTGCATATGAACAAGGACATTTTTTACAATGGCAGAAACGGTCATGCCCGGGCATATAGTGGTCACTATAGAATCACATCAATAATATTAATGGTCTGTATGCAAACAGAGTAGACCCTGTATATGCCATGATAAAAATGAATGTAATTAATATTCTTGACCTCATTATTTCTTGCATGAATATTCATGGAGTAAAGGCTTAACCCATTCCCTCATAATAGGCTATATATCCAAACACTTTGAATAAATTTACTGAAAAGGAACATTTACTAGAGGAAAGGACAATTTTTAAAATTGTGTAGCATTTAAACCCTTGTGATAAATAGAGCATTTTCTCCTTATGGAGCAAATGCTCTTTTCATCACAATGGTTTAAAAAAGTGACTTTCACAGGGGCGTCGATATGGGGAATGGGTTAATGTTTCATTTCTGCTACAATTTTTGCAATCTTCCAGCGATTTGGTCCCTCTTTCTTTACATTCCTTCCAATCATGACTAAAACTGTCGGAGTGATGGAATGATGATTAATATGGGACTCTTAGAAGCTTTGTGCCGCAGCTACCAGTGAAGATGATGAATATTTATTGGTGACGAGTCTTGAGGGAGAATGCTGCACGCAATAAAACATAACTAAATGCGGAGACTTCTGTCTTGGCGAATTTGCATTTTAGTCCTACAAGACGGAATGTCCATTGATTATGTGTCAGGAATTTTGAGGGTGGAAATGAGGAATAGCCGATCTCATGTTTATATTTCATCATTGTCCCAGGAGTGCTGTATAAAGATTTTCGAGCATTAGCGAGCATGTCTCATTCTCTGAACATTTCGCTGATGAATATTCACATAAGAGATAATGACATCTTGAAGTTTAATCCTTTGTGAATTTTAATTAACTAATTAATTTATTAACCGGGTTTATCATCCTGCATTAAGCAACCACCTGCTTTTTAATTCACCAATGTTTATGTATCAACTGGTCGCTTAATAGAAGTTCCACTGTGAATTTTAAAAACATGCATGGTGGACATTATAGAACAATATCTAAATTTACAAATTTAGAGACAAGTCTCAATTGATACTCAAAATGTTTGTGCATAATAATTATTGGGCCCTGCATTAAAGCAACCACCGGGTTTTAACACTCTATACTCTGACATCTTTGCACTTTGGCAAACAGAATAGATCCATATCAGATGGCTCCCATCAGAGCCATGGCTGTATAATCCAATGTTTCCTATTTTTGATACAAGACATGAATCATAAATATTCATAATGGGCAGAGGCTTACATAAATATTCATAATGGGCAGAGGCTTACATAAACATTCATAATGGGCAGAGGCTTACATAATATTCATAATGGGCAGAGGCTTACATAAACATTCATAATGGGCAGATGCTTACAATATTTATAATGGGCAGAGACTTAATATTCATAATGGGCAGAGGCTTACATAAATATTCATAATGGGCAGATGCTTACAATATTTATAATGGGCAGAGACTTAATATTCATAATGGGCAGAGGCTTACATAAATATTCATAATGGGCAGATGCTTACATAAACAATGGGCAGATGCTTACATAAATATAATGGGCAGAGGCTTACATAAATATTCATAATGGACAGAGGCTTACATAGATATTCATAATGGACAGAGGCTTACATAAACATTCATAATGGGCAGAGGCTTACCTAAATATTCATAACGGGCAGAGGCTTACATAAATATTCATAACGGGCAGAGGCTTACATAAATATTCATGAAGTATAAGGGTGGTAAATTTTTACAGGCTGCTTTATAGAGGTTCTACTGTTACGAATAAAGGGTCAGACCAATTAACCCATATTCCCTGATATTGACGCCTATCAACGCCTCTGTAAAACTCACTTTTTGATACCATTTTAGTAAATAGAGCATTTGCTCCAATGGAGCAAAATTTTAATGCTCTATTTATCACAATGGTTTCAAATTTAAAACTGCATAATTATAAAAAAAAGTCCCTTTTCATTGTATTTATGCAAAGAGGTTGGGTCTGAAAATAGCATATGATGGAATGGGTTAAATATTTCCAACATCAAAGATGATGAGAACTGCCACATGTTTGGATAAATTGAAAGACCTTTTCTTCATGCCAAATATGGTAGAACTTGTCTTAAGCGACCCTTAAAAACCGGTCTAAATCTAGGTCTTCAAGACAGGTGGTAGCTAATAATTATTGCAGGTGAAAAGGAATGCTGAAAGCTCCTATTGGCGCTTTCTGTTTTACTTTCATCTTGCATTTAGCAACCACCTGCTTTTGAAGACTGTCTATGTTTAAGAAATGATTGGTCGCTTAAGACAGGTTCAATTGTATTGGCAAGTTTTCTTTCAGTAAGAATTATTGCAATTATGCAAAAGAAGATTGGAACATTACCTCATCTTTTCTGTAATGGAAGATGGAAAACGGAGAAAACCATGGCACTTTACCTGGGGATAATAGGCCAATTACTGAGCCGGTTTATTGTTAAACACAAATGATGGTTACATCCCATCTGTCAGGCCCTTTTAACTTTTTTCATTCAGAACAGTTGCCGTCTGCAAATATTGTCGTCTGCTTCAAGGCAAATATTTTGCTTACACAATCTTTCTAGAGATGATCAGTAGTTGGACATCTCACCTGGATCCAAACCGTCTGCAAAGGTCAAAGGTCATCACGGAATAAACTTTGGCAGCAAAAAGAGAAAGCATGCTAGCAGAGGCCCAGATAAGACGCCTAAATTAAAACATTTTCAAGAACAACTCCTTTATTTCTGTACCAAACCATAATACTGTGACAGCTCTTTAGAATTGTATCGAAGAGATGATTCTAAAGAGTAGTCAAAGTATAGGGCGCATCTGAGTTAGGTGGAGAAATGACGATTTTCGTATTTGGGTATGATTTTCGTATTTGGGTACTGCACCTTTATCTGTAGCACTGGCATACTAGATTCCCTGTTTTCTATTACATTTCTGCTCTAAATAATACAATGTAGTTAAACCCCACTAAACTGGAAGAATTTGGATACTTTTAGGCTGTTGGCTACTTAACTATTTCCCTCATATAAATGCATTTTCACGCATTTACAAACAGGGTAGACTCAGATCATACAGCTCCTATGGGAGCTGTCTGATCAGGGTCTGCTCTGTTTGCTTTTGACATGATAAAGATCTTATTGCCACAGTTCTTGTCAAAGCAAAAACTTTCCTTGAAAAGTTTATAATACCATAAAAAATTGAGCTAATAAATATTTATGATGTCATTATTTCTTACATGAATACTGAACTGGGATAGGGTTAATGGAAACTAGGGACAAATAGATTAAACTGAACAAATTGCTGATCATTTACCGTTTCCTAAATTACAACGTTGTTTTCTTTGTGTTGCTTCCAGGGAGTCTCTTAAGCTGATAAATCTAAGCAAATTGGTTACCAATTGGGTTTATTTCTCATTGTTTCCTGGTATTCTGTCTTATTTCTCTTTAAGCTCAGACTAAAGGAGCCCATTTTAATTCTTAAAGTGTGGTAACCGAGAAACCTCCACAAACAGTGTAGACCCAGATCAAAGGGCTCCTGAGGGAGCCCTTTGATCAGGGTCTGCACTGTTTTGTCAAATTTTTCGTTTTCAGTGTTAAATTTTGATGCAATATTTTGTTTAATTAATATTCAGAATGGGAGGAGCCGGTTTTAATTATTCCGCAATTTAATGGTTACTGGCGTATACTGCAGAACACACACGCACACATATATCACAATGCCTGTTGGTGAAAGAAACATTAGCAAAAACTATGTGAGTAATGGCTAAGGCTTCTTGGTTATTTTCACCGAGAGACAAATAAAAACCTCATCTGCCAGTTCTACATCTTAATTTGTTAGCTCTTTTGATCACTTCATGAATATTCATTGACTTAATATTTATAAGGGTAACATCTATAAGGGAATTGTTGGTTCAGACAAAAACTGTAAGATCAGATCTATATACATGTAATTTCATAAGCAAACAGAGCAGACCCTGGTCAGACAGCTCCAGTTATAGAGCCATCTGATCTGGGTCTACTGTACATGTGTTTATGTGACTAGATATTTTTTATAATGGTACATGTACATGAAAACAGGACGTTTTGTCAATGGAAGAACTTTAAGAATCAGATCTAGAGACAAATAGAGTAGACCTTGATCAGATGGCTGGAAGAAGTAGTAGACATCTGGTCAGGGTCTGCTCTTTTTATTATGTCCCCCAGATCTGCATATTGTTTTTGCCCTGTCTGTCTGTTTATTTGTCAGCAACTTTAACATTGATCATAATTACATTTTTGAGCCAGTACAGATAGATACTTGATCTTTGGCATGCATATGTATCTCATAAAGTCGCACATTTTGAGGGGTGACATGTCTAGGTCAAGGTCTTCCTTCAAGGTCAGAGGTCAATTTTTATTTAGGTCAAATCACCTACTTTAACATTGGCCAAACTTTTGAACCAGTAGAGATAGCGACTTGATATTTGGCATGCATGTGTATCTCATGAAGCTGCACATTTTGAGGGGTTACATGTTGATGTCAAGGTCATCCTTCAGGGTCAAAGGTCTAATTGGGCAGGGGGCATAGTGTTTCAGAAACGCATCATGTTGCTTGTGAAATTATACAGATATAATCCTACAGTTTTCTCTTGAAAGATAATACTCGGGTATCTTGTTAAAATTAAGTTAAAGAATATTCAGGAAATGACCAATGCATGCATAAATGTTCATTAGGGAAAGGGTTAACCCATTCCCCCAGAGGCTATTTTTAGACCCAACCTCTGAATAAAACTACCCAAAAGGAGCATTAACTAGAGAAAAGGAAAATTTTAGAATTTTGTAATTCTGAAACCATTGTGATAAATAGAGCATTTACTCCGTAGGAGCAAATGCTCTATTTATCACAAAGGTTTCAAAAAGTGATTTTTACAGAGGCGTAGAAAGTCGTACTCATGGAGGAAAGGGTTAACCTAATGTACTTTAAATAACCCTTTACTCCATGAATATTCATGTAAGAAATAATTATGTCAGGGATCTGGATCTACTCTGTCTGCAAAGGCGTAGAAAGGCAATCTATGGAGTAAAGGGTTAGGAAGCAGAACATCTCTGACTCAAACTAGTTCCTTTCATTCAAATGCCATGAATCACTTCTAAAGGGATTGTAATCGCTGAACTAGAACAAAATCAAAACCTGGAGAATTTCATTTCTGACAGAAACATATAAACTAACTTTGAATATTATGCAACACTTCGTCTCAGACTGATAAATTCTCCCAAACTATCTCTCTTGACAATCTCGATCTTGCAATCAAAGCCAAAACGTTTTAGATATCAGCTAGTTTATTTAACTAAACTTTGATTAATAAATTTCCACAACACCTATAATGATAAATGGCTTGTTTGAGATGAAAATCATTCAGGTCTCACAGAAAAGGCTCAATTTCTACCTAGAATCCTTTTCACTTCCTGTTACGATCTATCAATTACAGCAATTCTGAGTCAATCAATTCGTCGCAGGTTACTGAGTTCCTGTTTAAGAGACGCACTGGGCAATACCTACATACGACTCTAATGATGAATTCCATTTAGTCACGGCATTAAACGCTTTGCCTTCAGCAGAAAACTTAATCGAGCGTAGTAATTTCTACAAAGCCGTAAAAATTTCTCTGTACTTATTAAAGTGAATCATTAATCAAACAAAGCAATATAATGTAAACATGCTCACTCATGTGGAATACACATCAAACAGAATTCAGAAAAAGTCTCGATGCAGAAAGGCTGTCAAATGATTATCCTTTCAACTGCTGTGAAAATTCTTGTCTGTTTACTCTTATTTGTGATAAATATTTAACTCTTTCCTTCATACAAATATTTTTTCACACCTTTGCAAACAGAGTAGACCCAGATCACTTCTAAAGGGATTGTAATCGCTGAACTAGAACAAAATCAAAACCTGGAGAATTTCATTTCTGACAGAAACATATAAACATCCTGTTCGCTTCTAAAATTATAATAGACCCGACTCTAAAGTTTCTGCCATTACCAAAACATATTGTGCAGTGCTCCCTCTCTACAACGACGCCCTTTGGGATGCGAAGATTTTATGTGTTGTTCAGAGGGAGTTGTTATAGGGAGGGAAAATCAAACATAATTAGCTTGTTTGCAGATACCCAGATAAGGTGTATTTCGAGAACTAAAACCGTTATGCCTCAATCAAACCCTATGTTGTGACCACTCTTTAGAATCGTCACAAAGTGACGATACTAAAGAGTGGTCACAACATAGGGTTTGATGGAGGCATAAAGAGACTATGATGGAAAAAAGTGGTTTCTGGAGCCTTGTTGTTTCGGAAACAGTGACATGCATTGTTGTAAGGAGGGAATCGTTATTGAGAGGGCCATTATAGGGAGGGAGCACTGTATACACATGTCATAATAAAAATCCAGCTAATAAATATTCATCATCTCATCATTTCCTACATGAAAATTGAAGAGGGAAAGGGTTAACCCATTCCCGCATATTGCCGCCTTTTGATGCCTCTGTAAAAGTCACTTTTTGAAACCATTGTGATAACTAGAGCATTTGCTCCTTTGGAACAAATGCTCTATTAATCACAATGATTTCAAAACTCACACACTTCTAAAATTTTCATTTTCTCTAATAAATGCTCCTTTTCTGTAGATTTATTTAAAGAGGTCTAAAAATAGCCTATGTGGGAATGGGTTATTGTCATAATTATGTCCTGCGGTACATTGACATAGATCTACGTAATACATGTATGTAAAAAATAGTAAAATACTGCTGAGAAAATCCACAATCTACCATTGTTAATTTCCACTCCCAAAGCTGCAGATAAGATATATGTATTTCAGAAATCTCAATAAGATATTTTCTTTATTTCTCCCCTGTTTGCTTTTGTAATAATATTGATCGGATTCTAGTTTCTACCATGGCAAAAAAGAATTGGTGTTCGTATGCCATTACAAATCTAATTAATATTCATGATGTCATTATTTTTAGATCCATTTTTAGCTCACCAGAGCACTTTTGTGCTCAGGGTGAGCTTTTGTGATCACTTGATGTCCGTCGTGGTGCGTCGTGCGTTGTGCGTCGTCCGTCGTCTGGCGTCAACAATTTGAACCTTTAAAAATCTTCTCCTCTGAATCTACAGGGTTCTCAGCTTTCATCTTTGGTACATAGCATCATCTTTAGGTCCTCTACAAATGTTATATAAATTTTGCCCCTGGGGTCAAAATTGGCCCCGCCCCAGGGGTAGCCAGTTTTGAATAGAAACATATAGTGACAACTTTGAAAATCTTCTCCTCTGAATCTACAGGGTTCTCAGCTTTCATATTTGGCACATAGCATCATGTTCAGGTCCTCTACAAAATTTATATAAATTATGTCCCTGGGGTCAAAATTGGCCCCGCCCCAGGGGTAGCCAGATTTCATTAGAAACATATAGTGACAACTTTGAAAATCTTCTCCTCTGAATCTACAGGGTTCTCAGCTTTCATATTTGGCACATAGCATCATGTTCAGGTCCTCTACATGAGTTATATAAATTATGCCCCTTGGGTCAAAATTGGCCCCGCCCCAGGGGTAGCCAGTTTTGAATAGAAACATATAGTGACAACTTTGAAAATCTTCTCCTCTGAATCTACAGGGTTCTCAGCTTTCATATTTGGCACATAGCATCATGTTCAGGTCCTCTACAATTTTTTTATAAATTATGGCCCTGGGGTCAAAATTGGCCCCGCCCCAGGGGTAGCCAGATTTCATTAGAAACATATAGTGACAACTTTGAAAATCTTCTCCTCTGAATCTACAGGGTTCTCAGCTTTCATATTTGGCACATAGCATCATGTTCAGGTCCTCTACAAGAGTTATATAAATAATGCCACTGGGGTCAAAATTGGCCCCGCCCCAGGGGTAGCCAGTTTTGAATAGAAACATATAGTGACAACTTTGAAAATCTTCTCCTCTGAATCTACAGGGTTCTCAGCTTTCATATTTGGCACATAGCATCATGTTCAGGTCCTCTACAAAATTTATATAAATTATGGCCCTGGGGTCAAAATTGGCCCCGCCCCAGGGGTAGCCAGATTTCATTAGAAACATATAGTGACAACTTTGAAAATCTTCTCCTCTGAATCTACAGGGTTCTCAGCTTTCATATTTGGCACATAGCATCATGTTCAGGTCCTCTACAAAATTTATATAAATTATGGGCCTGGGGTCAAAATTGGCCCCGCCCCAGGGGTAGCCAGATTTCATTAGAAACATATAGTGACAACTTTGAAAATCTTCTCCTCTGAATCTACAGGGTTCTCAGCTTTCATATTTGGCACATAGCATCATGTTCAGGTCCTCTACAAGAGTTATATAAATTATGCCCCTGGGGTCAAAATTGGCCCCGCCCCAGGGGTAGCCAGTTTTGAATAGAAACATATAGTGACAACTTTGAAAATCTTCTCCTCTGAATCTACAGGGTTCTCAGCTTTCATATTTGGCACATAGCATCATGTTCAGGTCCTCTACAAAATTTATATAAATTATGGCCCTGGGGTCAAAATTGGCCCCGCCCCAGGGGTAGCCAGATTTCATTAGAAACATATAGTGACAACTTTGAAAATCTTCTCCTCTGAATCTACAGGGTTCTCAGCTTTCATATTTGGCACATAGCATCATGTTCAGGTCCTCTACAAGAGTTATATAAATTATGCCCCTTGGGTCAAAATTGGCCCCACCCCAGGGGTAGCCAGTTTTGAATAGAAACATATAGTGACAACTTTGAAAATCTTCTCCTCTGAATCTACAGGGTTCTCAGCTTTCATATTTGGCACATAGCATCATGTTCAGGTCCTCTACAAAATTTATATAAATTATGGCCCTGGGGTCAAAATTGGCCCCGCCCCAGGGGTAGCCAGATTTCATTAGAAACATATAGTGACAACTTTGAAAATCTTCTCCTCTAAATCTACAGGGTTCTCAGCTTTCATATTTGGCACATAGCATCATGTTCTGGTCCTCTACAAAATTTGTATAAATTATGCCCCTGGGGTCAAAATTGGCCCCACCCCAGGGGTAGCCAGTTTTGAATAGAAACATATAGTGACAACTTTGAAAATCTTTTCTTCTGAATCTACAGGGTTCTCAGCTTTCATATTTGGCACATAGCATCATGTTCAGGTCCTCTACAATTTTTTTATAAATTATGCCCCTGGGGTCAAAATTGGCCCCGCCCCAGGGTAGGTCAGTTTTCAATAGAAGCATATAGTGAAACTTTGAAAATCTTCTCCTCTGAAACTGGAAGGTTCTCAGCTTTCATATTTGGCACATAGCATCATGTTCAGGTCCTCTACAAAATTTGTATAAATTATGCCCCTGGGGTCAAAATTGGCCCCGCCCTAGGGGTAGCCAGTTTTCAATAGAAATATATGGTAAAACTTTGAATATATTCTTCTCTGAAACTGAAAGGTTCTCAGCTTTCATATTTGGCACATAGCATCATGTCCAGGTCCTCTACAAAAGTTATATACATTATGCCCTGGGGTCAAAATTGACCCCGCCCCAGGGGTGGCCAGGTTTCAATAGAAACATATAGTGAAAACTTTGAAAATCTTCTCCTAGATCTACAGGGTTCTAATATAGCTTTCATATTTGGCACATAGGATCATATTCAGGTCCTCTACAAAACTTGTATAAATTATGCCCCAGGGGTCAAAATTCGCCCCGCCCCAGGGGTAGCCATGTCTCAATAGAAACATATAGTGACAACTTTGAAAATCTTCTCCTCAGAAACTGGATGGTTCTCAGCTTTCATATTTGGCACATAGCATCATGTTTAGGTCCTCTTCAAAAGTTGTATAAATTATGCCCCTTGGATCAAAATTTGCCCGCCCCAGGTGTGGCTAGTTTTCTCTAGAAACATATAGTGAAAACTTTGAACATCTTTCCTCTGTGCCTGGTGAGCGATGTCAGGGCCATTCTGGCCCTCTTGTTTAGAAAAGTAGAGCTATTGTCATGACCCGGGCTCTTGTCGGCGTCAGTGTAGGCGTAGGTGTTGGTTAACCTTTTTGTTAAGGTCCCTTTCTCAGAAACCATCAAAGATATTTGGTTAAAATTTGGCATGCATGAAGGGTAACCAATTTCACAAGGGAAGGTAACTCTAAAAGTAATATTGCATTAGTTATGCCCCTTTTATGACTTAAGACTTCCACTACACTATCCAGCACTAAGAAAAGTGGATCGCGCTGTCCATGGACAGCTCTAAATGTTTATGCAAGCATACATGAGGGTAAGGGTTAATCCTTTCCTCCATAGGCTATTTTTAGACCCAACCTCATTGAATGAATCTACCCAAAAGGAGCATTTACTAGAGAAAAGTAAAATTTTAGAATTTTTGTAATTTGAAACCATTGTGATAAATAGAGCATTCATTTTGCTCCTATAGGAGCAAATGCTTTATTTATCACAATGGTTTCAACAGGTGACTTTTACAGAGGTGTAGAAAGGCGTATTTATGGAGGAAAGGGTTAAGAAATATCATTATTAGCGGAGTAGAAGCTAGAGAATTGTGCAGAAATGTCAAAAACTCATCATGTTCCAAATAAACAAGGACACAAAAATCAACAACCATTTCCAATACAGTACAACCTGTTTAAAGCAACATTTGACGTGTTTCATACCTAAAATATACAACATGCATTATTGTTTATATGCTGAAAAGTAGTATATTGCAAGAAAATGACAAAACATCCATGTGTTTGATATCGACAATCCCGATTTATGATTCCCCGATGTTTCAGTTTTATTTGGGCTGTGTTTTAGTTTTGTATCTGTTTGCGTGATTCGTGTGTCTCCGACCACTTCCGAGAAAAGCTGTTACGTAAACAATGGAGAAAATTGCTCCTTTAGGAGTGTCTGCTCTGTTTGCTTATGAAATTATATGTGACAACAGTATCTACCAATATCAAAACAATATATGTATGTATGCTATTATAAAAATTATGCTAATAAATATTTATGATGTCATTATTTCTTACAGATGTACCGTATTCAACAGGGAAAGGCCTAGGGTTAACCCTTTACCTGATGAATATTCATGTAGGAAATAATGATGTCATGAATATTAATAAGATTATTTTTTATTATGACATATGAACACAGGACATTTTGGCTCAGGCAGAAGCTGTAGAATCAGATCTATATTACACCATAAGCAAACAGAGCAGACCCTGATCAGACGGCTCCTATAGGAGCCGTCTGATCTGGGTCTACTCTGTTTGCAGATGCATCAAAATGTGCGTACATAAGGGAAAGGGTTAAATGAAATGAATAAATGAAACGTTTATTTGAAGAGTCAGAAATCCAAGGAAATGTTTTTTAGACGAAGGTTATATAGTGCTGAACGATTTTTATTGACACTCTTAGAGTAGATTTAGTGTATTTAATGGTGGATCAAGCCCACAGATTTGGCGCATGTTCTATCAAAGCTGCATCTTATAGTTATATATTTCTCTCATACTGGCAAGATAAGCTTTCCAGTCTACATCAAAGAGATCCTGACTGGTTCAGCTCTATAAACTAACCGTTTGAAGATTGAACTCGGGGCATTCCATTCAGCAAAAAAAACACAGAAGTAAAGAAAAAAATGGGACCACAAAAAAAAATGTATTTTGAAATATGTGGCGTGCTTGATGCTATCTAGGTAATATGAATTAATCATGTCAAGTGGATATGTAGGTATACATATAACCCATTCCTTCATAGGTTATTTTTAGACCCAACCTTTTTGAAAAAATCTACTGAAAAGGAGCATTTGCTAGAAAAAAGGAAACATTTTTAGAATTGCGTGGTTTTGAAACCATTGTGATAAATAGAGCATTTGCTCCATAGAGCAAAATGCTCTATTTATCACAATGGTTTCAAAAAGTGACTTTCAGGCAGGTTCAAGAGGCGTCAATATGAGGGAAAGTGATCATGAGTGCTTATTTACTGGGCACAAAATGCGCAGTGCATTTTTTTTGTGGGTATTTAGTTCATAATGCACGCTTATAATTATGAGCAACAGATTTGTGATTACCTATTCAAACATGCTGGATCGTGATGCGATGCTGAGATACTCTTGAAAAGATCCTTCTAAAGAGAACTGGTAGTCACAACATAGGGTTTTGTATAGCAACGACGATTTTAGAATTTGCACTTTTAACTTTAACTGCGGGACACGAGTCACTAATATCTTTTGCAAACAGTGTAGACCCAGATTAGAGGGCTCCTACAGGAGCCCTCTCATCAGGGTCTGCATTGTTTGTCATGTTACACATTTCTTTAGAAAAATCCCTGAATTCTCACCATAATCTTGACCTGTTTTCATTATTTTGTTCATGTATATTCAGTAGGTATTGAATGGAATAAAATTTCAATAAATATAGAACAGGGAAAGGCTTAACAGAATTTTAACAATGGCCAATGAACTACTTGTAGGGAATTTTGGCCATTTCAGAAACTATAGCATCACATCTATATAATTTGATCAGCAGACAGAGCAGACCCTGATTTGATAGCCGTCTGATCTGGGTCTACTCTGTTTGCGAAAGAAGGAAAAAGCATTTGTATGATCAAGGTTAGTATTCACTCAACAGCATAATGTCTAATTTCTGTTGTATTTATTTCAGGAGTTTGAATGTGGCGTCCACTTTGGAGGGGGAGAGAACTCTAAACAGGAATGGTCATTCACCTTGTACGATTTTGATGGACACGGGAAAATTACAAAGGAGGTAATGTGGCTTCCTTTATTCAATGAAAGATAACAAGATTTATATAGAATATCTAGTAAGTGTTTGTTTCTTTATTATTATTTTCATGAGAATGCATGAAAGGGTGAGAGCCTTATCAATTTTTAGCTCACCAGAGCACTTTGTGCTCAGGGTGAGCTTTTGTGATCGCCCGTTGTCCGTTGTCCGTCGGCGTGCGTCGTGCGTCGTTCGTCGTCCGTCGTTCGTCGTCAACAATTTGAACCTTTAAAAATCTTCTCCTCTGAATCTACAGGGTTCTCATCTTTCATCTTTGGCACATAGTATCATCTTTAGGTCCTCTGCAAAAGTTATATAAATTATGCCCCTGGGGTTAAAATTGGCCCCGCCCCAGGGGTGCCTTGTTTTCAGTAGAAACATATAGTAAAACTTTGAAAATCTTCTCCTCTTAAACCAGAAGGTTCTCAGCTTTCATATTTGGCACATAGCATCATGTTCAGGTGCTCTACAAAAGTTATATAAATTATGGCCCTGGGGTCAAAATTGGCCCTGCCCCAGGGGTGGGCAGTTTTAGATAGAAACAAATAGTGAAATCTTTGAAAATCTTCTTCTCTGAAACTGGAAGGTTTTCAGCTTTCATATTTGGCACAGAGCATCATGTTCAGGTGCTCTACAAAAGTTATATAAATTATGGCCCTGGAGTCAAAATTGGCCCCACCCCAGGGGTGCCTTGTTTTCAATAGAAACATATAGTAAAACTTTGAAAATCTTCTCCTCTGAAACCAGAAGGTTCTCAGCTTTCATGGTTGGCACATAGCATCATGTTCAGGTCCTCTACAAAAGTTGTAAAAATTATGGCCCTGGGGTCAAAATTGGCCCCGCCCCAGGGTTGGGCAGTTTTCAATAGAAACAAATAGTGAAATCTTTGAAAATCTTCTTCTCTGAAACTGGAAGTCTCTTAGCTTTCATATTTGGCACAGAGCATCATGTTCAGGTGCTCTACAAAAGTTATATAAATTATGGCCCTTGGGTCAAAATTGGCCCGCTCGGGGTGGGCAGTTTTAATAGAAACAAATAGTGAAAACTTTGAAAATCTTCTCCTCTGAAACTGGAAGGCTCTCAGCTTTCATATTTGACACATAGCATCATGTTCAGGTCCTCTACAAAAGTTATATAAATTATGGCCCCAGGGTCAAAATTGGCCCCGCCCCAGGGGTGGGCAGTTTTAAATAGAAACAAATAGTGAAATCTTTGAAAATCTTCTACTCTGAAACTGGATGGCTCTCAGCTTTCATATTTGGCACAGAGCATCATGTTCAGGTCCTCTACAAAAGTCATATAAATTATGGCCCTGGGGTCAAAATTGGCCCCACCCCAGGGGTGGGCAGTTTTCAATAGAAATAAATGCATGTAGGGAAAACTTTGAAAACCTTCTCCTCTGAAACTGGAAGGTTTTCAGCTTTCATATTTGGCACAGAGCATCATGTCCAGGTCCTCTACAAAATATGTATAAAATATGGCCCCAGGGTCAAAATTTGCCTCACACCAGGGTCAAAATTGGCCCCGCCCCAGGGGTGGGCAGTTTTCAATAGAAACAAATAGTGAAATCTTTGAATATCTTCTTCTCTGAAACTGGAAGGTTTTCAGCTTTCATATTTTGCACATAGCATCATGTTCAGGTCTTCTACAAAAGTTATATAAATTATGGCCCTGTGGTGAAAATTGGCCCGCCCCAGGGGTAGCCAGTTTTCAATAGAAACATATAGTGAAAACTTTGAAAATCTTCTCGTCTTAAACTGGAAGGTTCTCAGCTTTCATATTTGGCACATAGCATCATGTTCAGGTCCTCTACAAAAGTTATATAAATTGTGCCTCTTGGGTCAAAATTGGCCCCACCCCAGGGCAGGCTAGTTTTCTATAGAAACATATAGTCAAAACTTTGAAAATCTTCTCCTCTGATTTTCTGGTGAGCGCTTCAGGGCCATTCTGGCCCTCTTGTTTATCTTTTAACCCATTCCCTCATATTGACGACTTTTGACGCCTCTGTAAAAGTCACTTTGTGAAACCATTGTGATAAATAGAGCATTTGCTCCTATAGGAGCAAATGCTCTATTTATCACAATGGTTTCAAACTACAACATTCTAAAAAATCTTTTCTCTAGTTAATGCTCCTTTTCGGTAGATTTATTCAAAGAGGTGGTATCTAAAATAGCCTATGAGGTAATGGGTTAAATTTAATCCTTTCTACCCGGGAGACGCATGCATTGTCATTTGTAACAAGAAAGTAAGATGTATCATAGAGCATGGTAACTGTTCAACAACATTAATTTTGGTATTTGTGTTTTAGGATCTAGTGGGGCTGTTGAAGGCCTTGTATGACGCCATTGGCTCATCTATCAAGATACCCAACAATGGCACAAAGACGCTCAAGCTTCGCCTCAGTGTTGGTCAGGAGGCCGGCACACAGGGAGTTGAAACTGTTCGCATCACCCCAGGCGACTTGACCGAAGAAAAGGAGGAGAAAGAGTCTCCTAAAAAGAAAGATAACTCAAAAAAGGACAATACAAAGCACAAAGACACTCATAAAGTGAAAGAGTTTTCAAGATTGAATAATCTTAGAACCAGTCCACAGTTGTCGGCAAAATGCAATAATGAGACAAAAGCCCAGTCTACGCCTGCAGCGGTGGGGTCAGGGCCAGTGCCAGTACCGAAGGCGCGGCTTAGCTCGCAGAAGCACAAAGAACTAGCAGACTTGGTTCAGGAAAACATGGAAAGAAACCAGATAAAGCCACTCAGGTAGGGTCATTATATGGCTGTGCCACAGGTAGGGTCATTATATGGCTGTGTCACAGGTAGGATCATTATATGGCTGTGTCACAGGTAGGGTCATTATATGGCTGTGTCACAGGTAGGGTCATTATATGGCTGTGTCACAGGTAGGGTCATTATATGGCTGTGTAACAGATAGGGTCATATAGACCCACAAACAAAGTTTGAGGTGGTATACTGGAATCACCCTGGTGGTCAATCAGCCTGGCGGGCAGACTGTGGGTCGGTCGGTAGGTCTGTCCGTATTTAAACTTGGGCAGTTAGTGTCGCAAACTCCTACTTCAATTGATATTTGCCATACATAATAACCACAAATAGTTAATGTGTGAGACACCAATCTTCATGTGTTTAACCCCAGGCATTGCAAAATTATCTCTTCTTGAACTTTTGAGTTATTTTTTTGTCATTTTGGCATGAAAAATGGGTAGTTGTGTCGCAGACACCACCTTCAATTTGAAAGTTATTGAATTTATACGGTCGCCTAGTTGCCATACTTAGCCCTTACCCTATTGAATATTCATGTAAGAAATAATGACACCATGAATATTTATTTGATGAACTTTTATGATAGTGTAAATGTTTCAAGGGAATAATTTTGCTTTGACAAGATCTGTAGAATCAGATCAGGGTCCATGCTTATAAAACTTTTAGTTGAGTCTGAGATCGTTCTCAAGTTTTTGATTGGTCAGATTTGAGCCAAAGGCTCAAATCTGACCAATAAAAAGCTTGAGAACTCAAATCTGACCAATCAGAAGCTTGAGAACAAAACTCAGACTCAACTAAAAGCTTTATAAGCATGGACCCTGTTTCATGTCATAAGCAAACAGAGAAAATCCTCATCAGTTGGCTCCTACACGTCCTCCTTCAATTTGTAAAGTTATTCAGTGAGACTCACTTTTCATGTGTTTACCGCCAGTCATTTCAGAATTATGTCCTCTTGAACTTCGGGTATTTTTTGTCTTTTGGGCCTGTAATTAACATGGGTAGTTTGTGTTGCATTATCAGACCTTTGATTTGCTATTGAGGCTTCCATGCGTGGGTATTCATCACCTATAGTTCTAGTTCTGTTAGCAATTAGAGCAGAACCTGATCAGAGGGCTCTGTTTGCAAAGGTCTCAAATGGTGTCTCTTTCAGGTAATGGGTTAACCCTTTCCTTCATATAAACGCATTTTCACGCATTTGCAAACAGAGTAGACCTAGATCAGACAGCTCCTATAGGAGCATCTGATCAGGGTCTGCTCTGTTTGCTTTTTACATGATATAGATCTGATTCTACAGTTTTTCTCTCAGCAAAGCATTTCCGTGAAAGGTTTACATTATAAAACTTCAGCTAATAAATATTCATGATGTCATTATTTCTTACATGAATACCGAACAGGGAAAAGGTTAAACACACATTTAGGTAATGCATTATGTTTGTCGATGTCCGTCTTTCCTCAGTGTCCATCGCTGTCTGAACAATGAGGGATTTTTCCTGTTTTATCTAATAGGATTATACTTATCAAAGACATTGATTGAAAATGGCTGTAGCTGCACTAGTATAGGCAAACAAGTGATGTGTGTTATATCTATCAGATCCTTTGTACACCCGATGTTTAAGCGATGTTTACACTCTTTGATTCAAGGGACATCTATCGACTGGCTACAAAAAAGGAAAAAAAAAAAAAAAGAAAAGGGGGGGGGGGGGGGGATTTCACTTTGATGTGAGTGATGTTGGCAGTTTAGCCTTCAGAAGTAAACAGTACTCTACTTATCCTAATAATTCAAACAGACAAACTTGGGCAAATAGTGCAGACTCAGATCAAATGGCTCCCAAAGGAGCCGTTTGATCTGGGTCTACACTATTTGCTACTCTGTCAGTCTAATTTAAAGGTATGTAAATGATGCCAACTGGACTTCATCAGCTTTATAGACCAATGGAGAGGAGAGATCGGGAGTCTAAAGACTTTAGAGTAATTAAAGCTCTATACACAGCGACCCCTGTCACATATAGTCTTTGATCACAACTTGGCTTTGGGGCAACTGACTATAAATGGCATTTTGACATTAGTTCAGTGTCATAATGGTATGAAAAATATTATTTACATTGTTGTTAGTAAGATCCTAATTACTCTTAAGTAATAGAATAGACAAACTTTGACAAATAGTGCAGACCCAGATCAAACTGCTCCTGAAGGAGCAGTTTGATCAGGGTCTTCACTAGTTGCTGCTTTGTCAGTCTGATTTTAACCCATTCCCTCATATTGATGACTTTTGATGACTCTGTAAAAGTCACTTTGTGAAACCATTGTGATAAATAGAGCATTTGCTCCTATAGGAGCAAATGCTCTATTTATCACAATGGTTTCAAACTACAAAATTCTAAAAAAAATCCTTTTTTCTAGTTAATGCTCCTTTTCGGTAGATTAATTCAAAGAGGTTGGATCTAAAAATAGCCTTTGAGGGAATGGGTTAAAGTTATGTAACTTGTCGTGAACATGTCAAACTGAAATATTCAGCTTTACAGACTGAGGGAGAGGTGGGGATTAACTCTTTGCATGCTAAGTAATTTTTCGTCTGCAGCAATTGTCGTCTGCTTGAATTCTTAAAATAACTTTTCTCTCAATTTCTTTGCAAAAATATGATCAAGATGACAAACAGTTTGGATCCTGATGAGACGCCGCATGATGCGGCGTCTCATCTGGATCCAAACTGTTTGCATAGGTAATCACAGTTTTGCCGCTAGCGTGCAAAGAGTTAACCCTACCCCTCATAATTATAACTGCCTTTTCATGCATTTGCAAACAGAGTAGACCCAGATCAGATGCTCTGTTTGTTTATGGGATTCTATAGATATGATTTTACAGTTTCCGCCATGGTAGATAAAATCCCTTTTCAATGTTCCGTTTGATTGATTCTGGCCATGAATATTAATGAGTTAATAGAATATTGAATAAATGTTAAACAGGGAATGGGTAAAGTGTCCACATACATTGATTGATTTGGATATATGGAAAAGGATACTCTGAATGTCTTTGATCTTCATGTATGTTGAAATATTTCAGTAGATTTTACATGTGTATTAGATATTTGAATCCTGGGAATGGGTTGAAATTAATCTTTTCTAACAGTGTAGAATCCAGATCAGAGGGGTCTTACAGGAGCCCTCCCATCAAGATCTGCACTGCTTGACATTTCAGATCTTATTTTTCCTTCATGTTGATTGGACTCTACTATAAAGAATGTAAGATTATTCCTCTTTGATAATTCTGGATCTAACCCTTTCCTCCATAGATACCCCATCCTACGCCTATGTAATTATAACTAAGTCACGTCTTGAAACCATTGTGATAAATAGAGCATTTGCTCCTATAGGAGCAAATGCTCTATTTATCACAATGGTTTCAAACAACAAAATTCTAAAAATTTCCTTTTCTCTAGTTAATGCTCCTTTTCGGTAGACTTATTCAAAGAGGTTGGATCTAAAAATAGCCTATGAGGTAATGGGTTAAACAGAGGCATGGATAAGATGCTAAACACTTTCCTTCATATAAATGCATTTTCTCGGATTTGCAAACAGAGTAGAGTAAACTGTCCCAGATCAGACAGCTCCTATAGGAGCCGTCAGATCAGGGTCTGCTCTGTTTGCTTTTGACATGATATAGATCTAATTTTACAATTTGTGTCCAAGCAAAAGAAATCCCTTGAATTTTTTATGTTCAATTTCTAAATATTCAGCTACTAATTATTCATGATGTCATTATTTCTTACATGAATACTGAACAGGGAAAAGGTTAAGATGAACCTTTTTTCACAAATGTTATTTCTCCGTCAAACCGTATGTTGTGACCAATCTTTAGAATCATTCTGAGGAGACGATTCTAAAGAGTGGTCAAAACATGGGGTTTAGTGGAGAAATTATGATTTTAGAACTTGAAAAATACCATTATAGCTAGACTGGATCTTTCTACAAAAAAAACACCTGCGTGATTGTTAGATTTTATGAAGCAAACACTTTTCATTGAAAAGTTTACTTGTGAACAAATTCAGCTGATAAATATTCATGATGTCATTATATCTTACAAGAATATTGAACAGGGAAAGGGTTAACCCATTACCTCATAGGCTATTTTTAGATACAACCTCTGATTAAATCTACCCAAAAGGAGCATTAACTAGAGAAAAGGATTTTTTAAAAGAATTTTGTAGTTTGAAACCATTGTGATAAATAGAGCATTTGCTCCTATAGGAGCAAATGCTCTATTTATCACAATGGTTTCAAAAAGTGACTTTTACAGTCGTCGAAAGTCGTCAATATGAGGGAAAGGGCTAATGTTAAAAGTAGAGAGGAAATTTCAGTCATTAGAAGGATAGGGGCTTTGATCATATATGGAAGCTGGAAGCAACAGTCCTGTTGATCGACTTGTATGAATCATTCAATCTGAATAAATCAGATATTGGTTGATGTACGCTAATGCAATGCATCACGACCCCTTTGATATAACTGCTGTTTGGTCGTCAAACACGAATTTATTAATGTACCACTTCATGAGGCTAAACCTTTAGCAGGCTCCGCAAATTGTTTTTAACTGAGGGTTTTCCTCTGCTTCTGTCTATAGATTTTTAAACTGTGATGGGTTTCTATTTATAAATATGCAGTCTACGTGTGAAACAGTTAGTGTCTAGATGAGGTATTGCTATGCCATGTCAGTCTGGTCTGGGTCTAAAATGGGCGTAGATTTATGTTACCAAGTTTGCCGAGAGTGTATTAAAGGTTCGACGGAGGGGAAATAAATTCAAAGAATGTTTTTGGCCTACAACACTAACCTATTAGATTGAAGAGACAAATTTAACTCTTTAGCTGTAATGCATTGTCTTCTGCAAATTTTGTCGTCTGCTTCAATTTTCACTTTTGAAAATTTCTTCATTTTTGTTTCAAGAAAGATGATCACAGTTTCAAACAGTTTGGATCCTGATCAGAAACAGACTAGAGGAGTTTTCTGCATGACTTTCACCATGCATTAAGCAGCCACCTGCCTAAAAGGGTCTAAATTCTTCAAAACAGAAAGTTCAGCTTCAAATAATGGAGATTTTACTGTACATATATTCTATAACCCATTCCCTCATATTGATGCCTTTTGACGCCCCTGTAAATGTCACTTTTTGAAACTACTATATTAAATAGAGCACTGCTCCTATGGAGCAAAATGCTCTATTTATCACACTGGTTTCAAAAGTACACAATTATGAAATTTTCTAAATGATCATTTTCAGTGGATTGGTCTAAAAATAGCCTATGAGGCAAATTGGTCTAAAAATAGCCTATGAGGCAATGGGTTAAGCGTTTGCAAATTGTCTTCTTTTTTTATTCTGAAAACAATGTTTTATTATGTCTCCCCCATTTATGGGGAGATATATTGTTTTTGCCAGAGTTGTCTGTCTGTCTGTCCGTCCGTCCGTCCGTCCTTCCGTCCGTCCGTCTGTCTGTCTGTCTGTCTGTCTGTCTGTCTGTCTGTCTGTCTGTCTGTCTGTCTGTCTGTCCGTCACAAACTTGTGTCGCGCGTATCTCTGAAACCAGTTGGGCTAGAGTCACCAAACTTCACAGTAATGTTCACCAGCATGAGTTGTTGTGCACCTGTTTTTTTTTAATTGTCTCCCCCTGATAACTTCGGAGTTATTGCCCCTGATATGAATACTTAAATTTATACAAACTTAGTGTCGCGCGTATCTCTGAAACCAGTAGGGCTAGAGTCACCAAACTTCACAGGATTGTTCACTAGCATGAGTTGTTTTGCTCTTGGGTTTTTTGAATTGTCTCCCCCTGTTAACTTTGGAGTTACTGCCCCTGATGACTTAAAATTAGACAAACTTTACTTAGTGTCGTGCATATCTCTGAAACCACTGGGGCTAGAGTCACCAAACTTCACAGGAATGTTGACCAGCATGAGTTGTTGTGCACCTGGGATTTTTGAATTGTCTCCCCTTGATAACTGGATTTATTGCCCCTGATATGATTACTTAAAATTAGAGAAACTATGTGTCACGCATATCTTTAAAACCACTAGGGCTAGAGTCACCAAACTTCACAGAAATGTTGACCAGCATGAGTTGTTGTGCACCTGGTTTTTTTTAATTGTCTCCCCCTGATAATTCTTGAGTTACTGCCCCTGATATGATAACTTAAAATTAGAGAAACTTTGTGCTGCACGTATCTCTGAAACCAGTAGGGCTAGAGTCACCAAACTTCACAGGAATGTTCACCAGCATGAGTGTTTGTGCATCTGGGTTTTGTAATGGTCTCCCCCTGATAACTTTGGAGTTACTGCCCCTTATGACTTGAAATTAGAGAAACTTTATTTTGTGTCACATGTATCTCTGAAACCACTAGTACTAGAGTCACCAAACTTCACAAGAATGTTGACTAGCATGTTTTTTTTGTGTACCCGGGGCTTTTGAATTGTCTCCCCCTGACAATGTTGGAGTTATTGCCCCTGGTGACTTAAAAATTAGACCCTGATAAGTTTGGAGTTACAGACATTACACTTGTGAATTGGAAAGAGGATGGGAGGGGGAGACATCTGTTTTTGTGACAAAAACAAACCTCTAGTTCATTTTAGATTTTCTTCTGAAATTCACAATCAGAGTATCAAACAGTTTGGATCCTGATGAGACATCCAAGTTTACATGGAATCTCATCTGGATCCAAACTGTTTGCAGCAGGTCATCACTGTTTCGTACCATTGATTGGTCTCTTCGAGATAATTCTAAAGAGTCATCACAATGTAGTGTGTGGTGGAGAAATGGCAGTTTTAATATTTGAATAGATACCATCATCTAAAACATTTTCAGATATATATATATCTTGAAAATGTTTTATTTTATGCATCTTATCTGGACCTCTGATTTTAACAATGTTCGATTTATTTTTCATTTTCAGGCGACATCACAGTGATTGCCGTGGTTGCCACCCAGAGCATCCTCATCACAAACGCCGACATCGTGGTCCACGGACTACCAATATGGCCAAGGACAGTAATGTCACTGAAAAAATGACTGGAAATAGCGCCAACCCATCCGCAAACACGACTCATACGAATGCCGCAGATGATGCAACGCCCAAGGAAAGCCAGGATCGCCGAAATTACTACCTGGATCTGGCTGGGGTGGAAAATACCTCGTCGAAATTTCAAGACTCGCCTCTTACAGCATTAAACACTGGAAACAATTCAGGACTGAACAATTCTTGTTCTAATACCTCAAAAGTTCAACCAATCAAATCCACTTCAGCATTAACTGCGGGAAAGTTTTGTGCGCCGAGACACTTCAGGTCAAGGTCACATGAAATGGCGGAGAAAAAGTGTGATAATGTCCGAAGGGAACTTGAACTTGGACAACACAAGCAAGTTGATGGCCCAGTTTTGAAATCAGACCATTTAAGGTCAAGATCATTTGACCCTCAAGAAAATTTAAATTCAAGTGGCAAGGCACCAAAGGTGACCCCTATGAGTGCAGCAAGTCTCCAGAAGCAATCGAAATTTCGACCTGTCAGTTTGCCCGCGCAGATACCGGAGACTGTGTCCCCGCATTATCACAGACGGCATAGAAATCGTGAAAAAGATCATGATATGGCAATGCAGCAGGTAGCGGAATGGATAGAGCGGGAACACACCCTGGATATTGAAGGCGACAGAATCGTAATTCAACGGCATGAACATCATCATGTGCATGAGCACCATCATCATCATCATTATCATCATTATTATGAGGCTTGATTGGTGAAGTTTCGGTGCTATTGCAATAACATTTAGTTAGTTCATGAGAAAAGTTTCCTCCAGGGCTTTGTAAATTGTGTAGACCCATGCCAGCAGTGGTATATATGATGCAGTATGACCACTTATGGATGACACATTGTCATCTTGATAAGAAAACGTTTGCTTAACCATTTCGGTGCCAGCATTGTTGTCTGCTAGACACATTTTGGTCTGCTTCAATTTTTGGGAAGGGAGCTTCTTGAATTTCTTCGTAAAACGTTGAACAGTGTGTCAAACAGGTTGGATCCTGATGACATGCTGAGTTACTTGGTGTCTTATCTGGATCCAAACTGTTGGCATATGATATCACAGACCTGTCTTCATAGCACTGAAGAGTTAATGCACTGCAATAGTAATTAAGCAATAATAAGTTAGGTCAAAGGTCAAAGTGGCAGTGGGGACCTATGGACCCTCCTCTGTGGATGCATATCAAGTCTTCATCTCTCCATCACACCCATTGTTCAGTCTTTGTTAAGTCCTCTCTAAGAAGACTTTCATAAAGAGTATACATAGCTGAAGGTTTGGTGGAGAAATAAAGGGGTTTTTTAACCTCTTTAACCCTTTCCTTCATGTAAACGCATTTTCATGCATTTGCAAACAGAGAAGATCCAGATCGGACGGCTCCTATAGGAGCCATCTGATCAGGGTCCACTCTGTTTGCTAATGGAATTGGATAGATCTGTTTCTAAAATGTTCCACATTCTGTATTTTATTACATGTACATGTATTAATATTTTGTCCATGATTATTCAGTAGGTATTGAAATTTCAAATAGACATGGAATAGGGAAAGGGTTAAAGCAAATGGCAAATATAAGTCTGTTTCTTTGCTATAGAGGTAGATGCAGAATGAATTTTATTCATTAAGTGGCCCCTAAAAAGTACATGTACTTTCCTTATAAGTGCTATGGCTGTCTGCTTCTTCACTGTTTGCAAAGTCTGGAATTGCCCTTTCTCTTGATGTGGGGCAACAAAAAATGGCGTTATTTGATAAAACAGCTAAATCACAGAGCTCTGGATAAGAGGCATAATAAGTCATCTTGGATAAATATTTTGTGTATTTCTCTGCCAAACCCTATCTTGTTTGGTACTCATTAGAATTGTTCCCTCCAAGGTGATTCTAATGAGTACCAACAACATAGGACTTATAAGCGATTTGGATAGATTAGCAGAGCAACAGATAAAGGTGCGTACTCAAATCATTATTTTCAACCAAACCCTATGTTGTGACCACTCTTTAGAATCGTCTCGAAGAGACGCTTCTAAAGAGTGGTCACAACGTAGGATTTGGTGGAGAAATAAAAAAATTATACTTGAAAATGTTCTAACTTACGCATCTTATCTGACCCTCTGCATTAGTATGCCTCGTATCTGATGCTTTGTGATTTAGTGGGAATTGCATGTTATACTGTATATTACATCATAAGCTATAGATTAGAAGTGTCAGTAGCCATGCATCATCAGAGCTGTAAATAAGAGGAGTTTTAAGGAAACGTAATTAAGCTATTTATGATATTTCTCTGACAAAATCCTATCTTGCTGCTACTCATTAGAATCGCCTCTTCAAGGCGATTCTTATGACTAGTAGTAAGATAGGGTTTGGAAAGAGGAGATTTTGGTAAGATCAGTATACCAATTATCTACAGCTCTGAATCATCTTGTGAATAAGCATCCTCTCGCATAATTATCAGGTTTTCCTCAAAGCATTATTGGTACACCCCAAACTTATTACTATATACATGTATATAATATAGTGTTAAAGGGGGATTGCACGGTATGATAATTGTCCGCAACATGTGACGGCAATGTGTGCAATGTGTAAATTCTTGGTATAATCTGTGAGTCGCGACTGCATTTTGAGTGTCTTCAGAGGAAAAAAACATCAAATATTTGCAAGTTGTGTAGACCCAGATGAGCTGCTATCTTAGAATGTGACTTTTAATCCTTTGTACACTAGCTAAGTATGTTATTACCCATTCAAACAGTTTGGATTCACATGAACCAAGATTCTGATGCCAAGTACATGCAATTTGGTGTCTTTACAGAGTTCCAGACTGATAAGATGCGTTAATTAAAACATTTTCAAGAATAACTTCATTATTTCTCCACCAAACCCTATGTTGTGACCACTCTATAGAATCTTCTCTTTGAGTGGTCACAACATAGGGTTTGGTGCAGAAATGATGATTTTAGTATTTGAGTACGCAAATTTACACTGCTTGCAAATATCAGATGGCCCTTTCTCAGTTGATGCCAGTTATTTCGATGCCATGTAAGTTAGTTTATATGTAAATTTAAATTGTATACCATGTCATGTCGAGTTGTAACTGATAGAGTTTGCCAACTAGTTCCCTGTAGGCTATGATACATTAACCCTTTCCTCCATAGGCTATTTTTAGACCCAACCTCTACCGAAAAAGGAGCATTTACTAGAGAAAAGGAAAAGTTTGAATTGTGTAGTTTTGAAACCATTGTGATAAATAGAGCATTTGCTTCTATAGGAGAAAATGCTCTATTTATCACAATGGTTTCATAAAGTGATTTTTACAGAGGCGTAGAAAGGCGTATCTATCCATTGGAGGAAAGGGTTAAAACATTGCAACTGTTAATGAACCTATCATTAAAAGAACTTGTTAACCCTGTTCTTCATATAAATGCCTTTTCACACATTTGCCAACAGAGGAGACACAGATCAGATGGCTCCTGTAGGAGCCATCTAATCAGGGTCTGCTCTGTTTGCTCATGCAATTATAATACTGGTATTTTTTATAATGGGGCATTGAACACTGGAAATTTTTTTTACCATGGCAGAAAGTGTAGAATTATATCTTTATTATTTCATAAGCAAACAGTGCAGACTCTGATCAGACGGCTCCTATAGGAGCCGTCTGATCAGTGTCTACTCTGTTTGCAAAGGCATATTTATGGATTAATTGGAGTAAAGGGATAAAAATCTGACTTTAGCTTGTTTGCAAATTCTAGTCAGTTACATCTTGACTGAAATAGACAATGCTGTTTGTTGGCCTCAATGAGATTTTTGTCGATATTTCTTTGTGTTTTGTGATCCATGACTGTTTGTCAGTATTCTCATTTCATGTTAGACCAGAGGTCCAGATTAAGATGCGTAAATAAAAATATTTTGAAGAATAACTTGCACCAAACCCTATGTTTTGACCACTCTTTAGAATTGGCCCTTCCATGCGATTCTAAAGAGTGGTCACAACATAGGGTTTGGTGGAGAAATGACGATTTTAGTATTTGAGCTACGCATGTTTATCTGTTGCTCTGAAAACTCCGGCACATTAGCTCTTTTGTTTGTATTAACCCGTTACCTCATGAATATTTCATGTAAGAAATAATGATGTCATGAATATTAATTAGATTAATTTATTTAATAGCACATGCGCACATAATTTTTTGTCCATGGCAGAAACGGCAAAATCATATCTATCTATATTGCATCATAAGCAAACAGAGCAGACCCTGATCAGACTGCTCCTATAGGAGCTGTCTGGTCTGGGTCTACTCTGTTTGCAAAGGTGTAGAAAGGTGTATTTTTGGAGTAATGGGTTAACCGTTTACCTCAAGAATATTTCATGTACGCTTTATATGTTAGAATTGATTTGAACTGAATTTTTGTTGACAACAATTTTCTCGGTGTATTTAGGGTTAACTCTTTCAGAAACACCATTTGACATATTTGCAAACAGAGTAGACCTATAGGTGCCGTCTGATCAGGACTCAGCTCTTTTTGCTGATGAAATAATACAGAATGATATGATTCTACTGTTTGTGCCATAGTAAACTATCTCTAGCCTTTACAAATTTCAGGTAATTAATATTCATAATAGCCATTATTTATTACTAAATATTGATGAGTTAATCCTTTACCTCATTAATATTCATGTGAGAAATAATTGCTGTATGATTATTATTAACCCTTTACTCCATAAATACATCTTTCTATGCCTTTGCAAACAGAGTAGACCCAGATCAGACGGCTCCTGTAGGAGCCGTCTGATCAGGGTCTGCTCTGTTTGCTTAAGATATAATGTAGATATGATTCTACAATAATATTTCTACCATGACCCAAATATTCCCTTGTCCATGTGCTACTATAACAACGATTCTAATTAATATTCTTAATGTCATTGTTTCTTACATGAATATTCACGGAGTAAAGGGTTAACTGGGTGCATTTTTATGATGGTATGCGAACACAGCAAATTTTGGCCATAGCAAAAACTGTTGAATCGTATCTATGTTATATCATATTATGCAAACAGAGCAGACCCTGATCACAGCCATCTGATCAGGGTCTACTCTGTTGGCAAAGACGTAGAAAGGCGTATTTATGGAGTAAAGGGTTAAGGGGTCAAAGGGTTCAGTTGTATTGGACATTGTAGGAATGTTTCTTGACATTATGTTGTATATAGATGCAGAGATGTGAATATTTCAGAACGTTTGCTTGCCAGTTTCCATTGTGATATTTCATTTGAATTTTTATTCAGTTCCTTTCTGTTAGCATATATATATGAATACATGTTTCTTTGTTTTAGTTATAACTATTTGTGTAGTTACCATAGTTACTGATTGTATTTTATAGCAGTCTTGTGTTGCCATGGTTACTGATTGTATTTTATAGCAGTCTTATGTTACCATGGTTACTGATTGTATTTTATAGCAGTCTTATGTTTGTTTAGCATGTATATGATTAATGCAATATTTTTAACCCTGTTCTTGATGAATATTCATGTAAGAAATGTTGACTTTACAGAGCTACCGATAAAGGGGTGTACCCAAATACTAAAATCCTCATTTCTCCACCAAACCCTATACTGTGACCACTCTTTAGAATCGTCTCTTCGAGACGATTCTAAAGAGTGGTCACAGTATACGGTTTGGTGGAGTATTGACGATTTTAGTACTTCAGCTATTGTTGAAAATGTTTCAATTTACGCATCTTATCTGGAAACCTGCTTTATGAACAGTAATTTACTGAAAGTTTTATATTGTCATAAGAAAATGTCTGGCTCTTGTCAAAAACTGTACAATCAGATCCATATTATTCAATAAGCAAATAGAGTAGATCCTGATCAGACAGCTGCTTCAGGAATTGTCTGATCTGGATCTAGTCTGTATGATAGGTGCAAAGTGAGTATAGAGAAAGTAAAGTATAAAGTATGACTCCAGTAGTCCTAGGTTTCTTCTGATAAATTGTATTTTTGTTAGCACGGGAATTTTCACCAATCTGTCTCCTTTCCACCAGTTCTGTTGCCTTTCCAAGAATTCTGAGGGTTTTTTTTGGTTTCCATCAATTGTCATCTAGATATAGATATATTATAACCTTTTCGTATAAATGATAGACTATATGATGTCAATTAATTTGAGTCCATTAATATTTATTACTTTTTTACTGGCAAAAAAGAACAATAATAAGATAATAATGAAAAATTGTTTTTTTAGCAAACATTTCATTCAAAATTTCTATTTTTCAGAAAGAGTATCTGACAGTAATATGATATCGAGGATCTTCCATCAGTGTTCATTACGAATTGTTTTTATGGAACGAGTTTACTGTAATAATATGACATGAGCTTTACCGAGTGTCATATTCATTATAGTAAAAGAGTTTCATAAAAACAATTTGTAATGAACACGATTGCAAGATTCTTTTTATCACATAACCCTAAAAGTACCATAGAAAGTGAAACGGGCTATAGTTGACACCATTGTTTACAGCGTTGGCGCAAATGCAGTACTATGATTGGCTAATGATTTAATAATATCAACCGGATTCAAACTGCTCATTGGAATAGGAAATGCACTAGTGCATTTTCACAGTTTTTACGGCACTCTGTTTTGGCACTCCCACACTGAAGATTATGTGATAAAATCTGATCTGTAATTTAACTCTGCACTCTAGGTAATTATAGTATGCAAAACTTGTCATCTGCTGTGACCTGAAAATTATTTTTATCTTCCAAATAACAGTCAGAGTGGCAAACAGTTTTGGTCCTGATGTGACACCAACTTACCAAGTTGTCTGATCTGGATCCAAACTGTTTGTGTACGTTATCACACATTTTTCGGCTGGCAGATACAAAATAACTTCTCTAAAGAGAGCTCTTTTTGAAAAAAATAGATGTCTTTAAAAGTCGGTGGTACCTTAACTCATTACCTCGGAGGTTATTTTTTAGATACAACTGAAAAGGAGCATTATCTAGCGAAATATATTTTTTTTAGAATTTTGTAGTTTGAAACCATTGTGATAAATAGTGCATTTGCTCCTATAGGAGCAAATGCTCTATTTATCACAATGGTTTCACAGAGTGACTTTTACAGAGTCGTCAAAAGTCGTCAATATGAGGGAATGGGTTAAATATGAGGGAATGGGTTAATCCCAGCATGAAAGTAATGTAGGAGCTTTCTGAATAATTTTCATCCTGCATTAACCCATTCCCTCATTGGCTAAAAAAGATAAATTAAGAATTGTGTAGTTTTTAAACAATTGTGATAAATAGAGCATTTGCTCTATAGGAGCAAATGCTCTATTTATCACAATGGTTTTAAAAAGTGACTTTAACTGAGGCATCAATATCAGAGAATGTGTTAAGCTACCGCCTGCCTTTAAGGCCCAGATTAAGGCCTCTTTTTTAGGGGTTTTACTGTAGTTATTCCATACCTATTTGTCATGTAAAGTATCAAGGCATCAGGGTGGGTTTTTTTTCCTAGGGCAATTTGATAGCTCTGTACATTTGAGATTATAAAAGACACGGGGTAACTGATCATGTACCATATTTCACCACAAATATTCAGACACCCAATCTCCCCTTCTCTACTGGTTTGTACAGCTGAATGATTGAATTTGGCATCACTTTGATATCTTAAACCCTTTAACTCATTTATAAACGCTTTTTCACACATTCGCAAACAGAGTAGACGCAGATCAGATGGCTCCTATAGGAGCCATCTGATCAGGGTCTGCTCTGTTTGTTTATGGAATTATATTAATCTGATTCTGCAGTTTTTGCCAAGATTAAAACCCTATGGTCATGCGCCTTTATAAGGAAATCAGCTAATAAATATTAATGATTTAATTATTTCTTCCATAATTATTGAACAGGGAAAGGGTTAACCCTTTCCCTCATATAAACATGTTTTCACGCATTTGCAAACAGAGTAGACCTAGATAAGATGGCTCCTAGAGGATCCGTCTGATCAGGGTCAGCTCTGTTTGCTAATAAAATTTGATAGATCTGTATCTGTACTTTCTAAAATGTCTACACTGTTCCACCTTTCTTATTTCTTTATAACTATTTTGTTAATGAATATTCAGTAGGTATTGAAATTTGGCCTAAATACAGAACAGGGAAAGGGTTAAAGGCTTGAATCAGCAGGAAGTCAGTAAAAAGTTCAGCAGATCAGAAATTTTAGCAAACATTATTTTTTCAGCATATGATGATTTGGGTCAACTAGGGGTATTCATGTATGACTCTTTAAGTTTTTGTCGACAGATAATAGGTATGTGGGTATGGTTTTTTTTCAGGCATTTTATGTTGGATTTTTTTCATCTCATATCAACATTATTTCAAGCTGCTTGCAGTGTTGGGTTTCATCATATACATTTCATGTCATCTTTTCTGCGTCTTCCGTTTGATATGATGTCATCTACTACTACAGATTTCCCAATAAAAAATGTTTTCATCTTTGTGAAAGCTTGATGCCACAAAAAGGGGGATGGGGCATTGTAATTGTATGTTCATATGTCTGTCTCTCTGTGTTTGCTCTTTTCAGACCATGTGGTTCAAAGGTCAAGGTCATAGTAGACAAGGCCTCACATTAAAAGCATTCAAAGTTGCAAGTTCACAGTAAAGAAAAGCTATCAGCGTATTCAGCGTAAATCTGTATATTTTTATCCGTATAATTGTAGGAGATTTCTAAAAAGGGCTTATCTATATAGAGGCATAGTTAACCCTTTCCTCCATGGGCTATTTTTTAGATCCAACCTCTTTGAATGAATCTACCCAAAAGGAGCATTTACTAGAGAAAAGTGAATTTTTAGAATTTTGTATGTTGAAACCATCTCCTATAGGAGCAAATGCTCTATTTATCACAATGGTTTCAAAACTTCAAAAGAATTCCTTTTTCTCTAGTCAATGCTCCTTTTCGGTAGATTTATTCAAAGAGGTATGATAAAACAAATTGCATATGAGGGAATGGGTTAAATAGTTGGGTTTTTTTTTTCATTTTTATACTTGAATAAATGTTTAGTGGTGAAGCAATGTTTAGTGGTGACACGGTAATCTTCAAGTCTGTTCACTTATATGCAATATTGAAACTGTGTGATGTGCTTAAGGACTGGTTTCCAATTGTTTAACTGATTTAAATTATCAGTATTTAGATTTGTAGTAATCAAGGGTGAACCATTCTAACAGGAAATTGAAAATTTAATTTCTGTATGTGCATGTGGACTACGTGTGTTTTGAAAGTTGTACATATGTGTTGTGTTGTGACCTTGCTACCTCATGTTTTCAAATTTATCATTATTTATGTACATTTTGAATGCTCTAAAACCTCTTTAAACCAGACATTCTAAATAGCATCCATACCAGGCCCAATGGAGCTTTCTGCATGACTTTTACCTTGCATTAACCCTTTCCTCCATGAATATTCATGTATGAAATAATGACATCATGAATATTAATCAGGTTAATTTGTTAAAATAGCACAGTGGACACATGAATCTGTGACCATAGCAGAAACTGTAGAACACTATATTTAATTTCGTAAGCAAACAGAGCAGACCCTGATCAGACGGCTCCAATAGGAGCCGTCTGATCTTGGTCTACTCTGTTTGCAAAGGTGTAGAAAGGCATATTTATGGAATAAAGTGTTAAACAGTCAGTGTCACCTACCTTAAAAGATTTAAATTCTTTGTCTTTGTGTAGTGTAATATACATGTATATCAGCTGCAGTGGCTACATTGTAACTGAATGTTTGGTTTGAAGGGGTTTTAACTGTATGTGCAAAAGACTGTCTTCTCTCTATTTGTGAAATTGTGATTTGTAACTCATGTCATGAATCTTTGTAAGGCCACATGATATGTAACATATGACTGATGTCCTAGTATAGAACACATGCAATTATGATACAATTATGATAGGAATTAAGAAGATAAGGCCAAGTTAAATGTATGATTTGGTTTTTGTTCAAGCAATGTTGAATTTCAACAACGTAATGCAGTAGGATCTTTCTATAGTAGCCACTCGACAATAAACATACGAGGCAATTAGAGCTGATGGCTGTTTAACCCGTTACTTGATGAATATTCATGTAAGAAATAGTGGCATCATTAATATTTATTTGCTGAATTTTTAACGCAGGAGCTTATGGTCATGGCTGAAACTACAGATTCTTATCTATATAAATTCTGAAGCAAACAGAGCAGACCCAGATCAGATGGCTCCTACAGGAGCCATCTGATCTGGGTCTACTTTGTTTGCAATAGCATAAAAACATGTCTTTATCAGAATAAGGGTTTAGAGTAGATGGCTGAGTAACCATATAATTAATGAATATTCATATAAAAAATATTGACTTCATGAATATTAATTAACTGATAATTTAGAGACATATGAACAATGGTATTTTCGGTCCTGGCAAAAGCTAGAATTAGATGTTATGTTATTCCAAAAGCAAACAGAGAGACCTTGATCAGGAAATGTCTGTTATATCTGTCTGATCTAGGTTTACTCGGTATACAAATGCGTATATATATCGATGAAAGTAAACTGATATTTAGTGGTTATTGTAGAGAGGTATTGCTGTAATTATGTTAATGATTCAAAGAGGTCCAGATAAGATGCTTACATTATAACATTTTCAAGAATAACTTCTTTTATTTCACCACCAATTCTATGTTGTGACCACCTGTCTCCTTGAGACATTTATAATGAGTGGTCACAACATAGGGTTTGGTGGAGAAATGACGATTTAACCCTTTCCCTGTTCTATAATTATTGCAAATTTCAATACCTACTGAATATTCATTAACAAAATAGTTATAAGGAAATATGGAAGGTGGAAGATTGTAGACATTTTAGAAAGCAAAGAAACAGAGCTATCAAATTCTATTAGCAAACAGAGCAGACCCTGATCAGACGGCTCCTCTAGGAGCTGTCTGATCTGGGTCTACTCTGTTTGCAAATGTGTGAAAACACGTTTATATGAGGGAAAGGGTTAAGTATTTGAGTACGCACCTTTATCTGTAGCTCTGTGATGTACATGTATATAGAAAAATGCAAGATGTTGTGATCTAACTGGTTGTCTTATCTCCACCAATTATCTCTTGCCGTCTGAAAAATTTACCGTCTGTTTCAATTTTTCATGTTTTTCAATATTCTTCCCATTTCTTTAACCCTTTACTCCATAAATGCGCTTTTCTACACCTTTACAAACAGAATAGACCCTGATCAGATGGCTCTTGTAGGAGCCGTCTAATCAGGGTCTGCTCTGTTTGCTTATGAAGTGATATAGATATGATTCCACAGCTTTTGCCATGACCAATATGTTCATGTGCCATTATAGAAAATAATTAAATTGATATTAATATTGTAATTATTTCTTACATGAATATTCATGGAGTAAAGGGTTAAAAAAAAATACCCAGTTTGATCCCGGGGAAGGGGCTGGGTTGCAAACTGTTGGCAAAGGTCATCATAGTTTTGGTCATGGTATAGAAACTTCATGAATATTCATACAAGACATATTAACCCATTACCTCATAGGCTATTTTTAGATCCTACTTCGAATAAATCTACCGGAAAGGAAAATTTACTAGAGAAAAGGAAAATTTCAGAATTGTGTAGTTTTGAAACCATTGTGATAAATAGAGCATTTGCTCCTATGGAGCAAATGCTATAGTTATCACAATGGTTTCAGAAAGTGACTTTTACAAAGGCATCAAAAGGTGCCAATATGAGGGAATTGGTTAATGATTAATTTTTTATATTAACAGAATTTATTGTCATGCCAATGGATAATCAGATCTATAGCATATATGCAAACAGAGCAGACCTTAAAGTAGCTGTCTGATCTGGGTGCACTCTGTTTGCAAAGGTGTAAAAAATATGTATTTAATAGTTAAGTGATTCTCCATGCATCGCATTTGTTTAATGTATATAAGGGAGATAATCTTTGACAAAAACAGTGATGTGGTAATTTGTTGTCTCCCTTGTTCTGTTCTTAGCTCTTGCTCGTTGGCAGTGTACTAAAATGGTCAGCCCTGGTCCTTGAACTGAATCAAGTAATCAAGATCCATATGCATAGTGGCAAAATTTAGTTTCACTAAAAATTTCATTCAGTATCTACTTTCAGTGTGTATAGAAGTGCAACTGAATGATATATCATTAGTTATATACATATATACAATAAAAACTCATTTAACCCATTCCCTGATAGAGATGCAATTTCATATCATTGCAAACAGATTAGACCCAGATTAAATGACTCTGATAGGAACTGTCTGATTAAGATTTTCTCTGTTGGCTCATGGAACAATATGTCTTATTCTTCAGTTTCTGCTATGAATATTAATTAGATTAATTGTTATAATAGCAAATGGGCACAAGAAATTTTGGCCATGGCAGTAACTGTAGAATCATATCTATATTATATCATAAGCAAACAGAGCAGACCCTGATCAGACGGCTCCTATAGGAGCCGTCTGATCAGGATCTACTCTGTTTGCAAAGGCGTAGAAAGGCATATTTATGGAGTAAAGGGTTAACCCTTTTTACTTTATGATTTAAACAAGCATTCATGACAACATGAATATGCATTAATTGATATTTTATAATGGACAGAGGAATGTTTGACCATGAGAGAAACTGCAACATCAGATCTATAGTATTTCATGAGAGCAGACCCTGATCTTGGTCTACTTTGTTTACAAAGGCGTGAAAATACATTTTTGTCAGGTAAAGGTGTTAAATTATATTCATTATGTGTATGGTTACTATGGTTACATGTTTAATAGTTTTGACCAGCAACATGTTAAACATTTCTTGAAGAAAAAAGTTGTCATCTTTATTTTATTTAGTTTTTCGTTCATTTTCTCAACTCTTTGCGCATTAAGTAATTATCAGAAAATATTTCTGAAACCATTAAGAATGACAAATAGTTTGGATCCAGATGAGACGCAGAGTTAACCCATTCCCGCATATCGACGCCTAAGTATAAGTCACTTTTTGAAACCATTGTGATAAATAGAGCATTTGCTCCATAGGAGCAAATGCTCTATTTATCACAGTGGTTTCAAAATTACACAATTCTGAAATGTTCCTTTTCTGTAGTAAATGCTCCTTTTTGGTAGATTTATTCAAATAGGTTGGAACTAAAAATAGCCTATGAGGGAATGTGTTAATCGGTTTCTCGTCTGGCTCTAAACTATTTGCATGAATAATTGTGAATATGACACTAGCACACAAAAAGAATTGCTGGGACAGGAAAAACCTTGCTTATGCAGTCTTTTAATGATATTTTTAATAATTTTTGTCTTCTTTTAATTTTAAATGCATTTTAAGTTCATCTTTTTTTCCTTTGTGGAATCATCGTTGTTGAATAAACAACAGTTCTGGGGTTTTATTTTTTGAGTTGATTCAAACTCAAGTCCCATTTGAGGACAGTTAAGTACGCATTTATTTTGTTGATTATTATGTTTTCTTTTTAAACTCAGCATGCACTATGTTTAAGGATATTTTCAGACATGTTTTTTTTCTTCTGAGGGGCTGATTTCTTTTTTATTTATGAGAATATTATGTCTTACTGCACTCTTACCAAAGACAACTGTTACTGTAAAATAAAGTGTTCATGAAGTAAAGAAAATGTCACGTTTTATTTGAGACTTCCCCACAAATATAATAATCTGGTTGTAAACTATTAAAATGTGTCTTTATTGTAGTGTCATTCCTACTGAAAGGTCCACTGAAATGGTCTTGCACAGTACCTACCTACCCCCCCCCCCCCCCCCCCCCCCACACACACAACTTAATGCCAGGCATAAGACAGATAGGCAATCAGTAACTACTCTAACCTATTTCCTTCTAGACTATTTTTAGACACAACCCTTTTTAGCTCACCTAGATTGCCTGATGTCTGTCGTTAGTCATGCGTCGTCAGTCGTCAACAATTTGAAACTTTAAAAATCTTCTCTGAATTTACAGGGCCCTCAGCTTTCATCTTTGGCACATAGCATCATGTATAGGTCCTCTACAAAAGTTGTATAAATTATTTCCTGGGGTCTAAAGTGGCCAAGCACCATGGGCGTCCTGTGTTCTATAGAAACATTTAGTGAAAACTTGGAAAACCTTCCCCTCTGAAACTGAAAGTTGTACAAATTATGCCACTGGGGTCAAATATTAGCCACACGCCAGGCGTGGCCAGTTTTCTATAGAAACACATATTTACTTCGTGCTTTTACAGACATAAAAAAGCGTCAACATGAGGGAAAGGATGCGGCTCACTAGACCGACCATATCAGAACGATCCCTTGGCTGGGATTGAACCATCGTCCTCCCAGTCCCTAAATGGGTGCCTTACCCACTAAGCAATGGGATTTGTATGCTGTTAACGCTACTTTTCGTCTGCAAACAATGCCATCTGCTTCAAGTGGACTTAACCTACTCCCAGTTGAATATTCATGTCAGAAATAATGAGATCATGAATATTTATTAGCTGATGTTTTATAACGGCATATGTCCACATTGCAGCAACGTTAAATGTCGCGCCGACGCTTGAGTTACCCGGAACAGTTATCCAGGGTTTACCGTGGATGAACCGGGTACGACCGCAAAGGACCAGTCTTACTGTGCCGGTTTGAGATGCCGGTGTATCCCGGCGTACAACCGTAACGTTTATCATAACCCATGTACACCTACTGTAGGAGCCGTCTGATCAGGGTTTGCATTGTTTGTTTATGCTACATGTATAACATAAATATGATTATATTGTTTTTGCCATGACCAAAATGCCTGTTCCAATGTACTATTATAACAATTAATCTAATATTTATAATGTCATACAGACAAACACATCAGACCCAGACAGGGTTCCTGGGGGAGTCGTCACACCAGGGTCTGCACCATTCGCTTCCCAAATTATTTTCCAAAGGTCGTGTTGACAAAATAAATACTGCAGAACACCCTCAAAAGTATAATTGGATCGTTTCGTAATAGTTACATGTACAGTAAAACCTCTCTTAACCGGACATTAAATTTAGTATAAATATCGGTCTTTGAGACAGGTGACAGCTTAATGCAGGGTGGAAGTCATGCAGAAAGCTCATAGAGGAGCTTTCTGCATGACGTTCATCCTGCATTAAGCAGTCACCTGCCTAAAATATCTAAATTCTTCTCTACAAGAATTCCGATTAAGAGAGGTTTTACTGTATATACGAGGATAGGTTCACCAGGAACGGTTAACCCTCTACTCCATAAATACGCCTTTCTACGCATTTGCAAACGGAGTAGACCCAGATCAGACGGCTCCTGTAGGAACCTTCTGATCAGGGTCTGCTCTATTTGCATATAATATAATATGGATATGGTTCTACAATTTCTGCCATGGCTAAAATCCATATATCCATGTGCTATCATAACACTTAATGTAATTGATATTCATGGTGTCTTTATTTCTGTCAGGAATATTTATGGTGTCAGGTGTTAAGTACAATATTATCATGACAGTGTTGCTTGTTACAGAAAAAATAGGAACATTTAATTTTCAGAATATTAGTGCATATCCAGATTCCAGAGGAGCCATCTGATTAGGGTCTGCACTCTTTGCCGATCAAAACAATTCATACTGAACGTACTCTATTGCTAGATACTGATGAACCAATCCCCCTTTCAGTACCTCATAGGCTATTTTTAGACCAGGCCTCTTTGAATTGATCTACCAAAAAGGAGCATTAACTAGAGAAAAGGAATTTTTCAGAATTTTGTACATGTAGTTTGAAACCATTGTGATAAATATAGCATTTGCTCCTATAGGAGCAAATGCTCTATTTATCACAATGGTTTCACAAAGTGACTTTTATAGAGTCTTCAAAAGTCGTCAATATGAGGGAATGTGTTAATGCCTTTACATGGTGGAGAATGTGTATACGGAGAAATGGGATTCAATACAGACAAACATGATTCAAGTAAACAATGTAGACGGTGAAACTCAGCTTAATTAGTAAATAATACATCGGCGAATAACATCGGGCTCTTCGATTTCAAACACACGAAATTTTTGTTTTCTTCAGTATTTCTGGTGATATACTTCTTTTCAGCACATGACGAAATGAGTTAAGGGTTTTAGGCATTTTACGTGCTGCATAGACAAAAGTGTTAAAAAATTCATGCGCCGCCCGGGAATCGAACCCGGGTCGCAAGAATGGGAATCTTGCATGATACCACTACACCAGCGGCGCCTGTTCAATGAGTTTGAGCCGATTGAGGTTTTAATAGTATGTGTAACTGAGTTACACTGAGTGAACATTTAAATAAATACTATTTACACATACACAGTTGACCCCCCTCGCTTTTTAGTCTGCTTTTTTTCTGCTTTTGCTTTTGTTTGTTTTATTTGTTCAACTGGACTTGGATAGTCCTAACTGATACATCTGCACATACATCTAAATTAAACATACTACATATACACAGTCCATATATGAAATGCAGCAGAAACTGTATGTTTTCTGTTTCCTTTCATCTCTGGAGGAAGACTTTATCCAGTCTGAACTTTGAGCTCTCAGTAAGCTTTTTTCAATGCAGATCTCTTTTGTTTGCATTCTGTGATGTCATGTGCAATTGTTTATAATGCTTTTTTGGTTTAGTTTTTCTGCTGTCTGTATTTATATGTATACATTTTTTGTTTTTTATGCTTGTGCCTCATTTCTGCTTGCATTTTTTTTATTTCTTAGAGCATGTGCCTTTTCAGTGTTTTTCACTTGTCTAGATCCTCATAGCTCCTCAAAAGTTTTAGTTTTTGTCTGTGTCGGACAATATCTTATAAGTATAGTTTTATGTTTTGTTTGTAGCTGACTTATAAATTATATGTTTTTCTCTTACAGAACTTTCTGTTTTACAGGTATCCTTCTGTTTGTTTTACTTTTTGATATGTTAATGCTTTTGTTTAATTGTCGGCAAATAGCTATATGCTAATGTTATTTTATTGGTACAACCGACGTTAAATAAAGCTTCTTGTATCTTGTGTATCTTGTATCTTCTTGTACACAGCACGAGGGTGACCGTATCTATGGCACATAGCATCATGTTTAGATCCTCTACAAAATTTAGATAAATTATGCCCCTGGGGTCAAAATTGGCCCCGCCCCAGGGGTGGCCGGTTTTCAATAGAAACATAATTTTTTATACATTTAGTGAAAATATTCTTCCTTGAAACTGGAATGTTCTAAGCTTTCATATTTGGCACATAGTATTGTGTTCAGATCCTCTACAAAAGTTATATAAATTATGTCCCTGGGGTCAAAATTGGCCCCGCCCCAGGGGTGGCAAGTTATCAATAGAAACATATAATTAAAACTTTGAAAATATTCAAAACTATAATGAGATCTTTGTTATCAAAAAGCAAACAGAGCAGACCCAAAAGAGACAACTCCTGTGAGATCTGTCTGATCTAGATCTACTCGGTACGCATTTAGGCATACAAATGTGTATATATGGATGAAAGTAAGACTCCTCCATAAACTGCTTTTTAGTGGCTGTTATAGAAACGTATTACTGTAATTATGTTTGCAGATGTACATGTACATAGAAAACTGCTGCGATCAATCTGGTTGTCCTATCTCTTGTCGTCTACTTCAA
Source organism: Azorinus chamasolen (assembly GCA_963576725.1). Lineage (NCBI taxonomy): Eukaryota > Metazoa > Mollusca > Bivalvia > Cardiida > Solecurtidae > Azorinus > Azorinus chamasolen. Next base: position 34,166,296 of record OY755238.1, on the reverse strand, counting down.
TTTTTTTTTTTAATTTTCTCCCCTTTTGTTAAACCCGTTCCTCTATAAATGCACCGTTCTTCGCGTTTGCAAACAGAGTAGACTCAGATCAGATGGCTCCTATAGGAGCTATCTGATCAGGTTCTCTTCTGTTGCTTCTGATACAATATAGATTATAACTGTACAATTTCTGCCATTGCCAACACTTTATGTGCCCAGGTGCTGTTATAACATATACTCTAATTATTCATGATGCTATTATTTCTTACATACGCGACGTAAAGGGTTAACCCTTTCCCTGTTCTATGTTTATTTCAAATTTCAATACCTACTGAATATTCATGAACAAAATAGTTTTAATGAAATATGGAAGGTAGAACATTGTAGCCATTTCAGAAACTTAAGAAACAGATCTATCAAATTCCATAAGCAACCAGAGAAGACCCTGATCAGACGGCTCCTATAGGAGCCGTCTGATTTGGGTCTACTCTGTTTGCAAATGCGTGAAAACACGTTTATATGAGGGAAAGGGTTAAAGAAACTCCCAATACTAAACCGTTTTGATCTCTGGTATCTGTTTATAAAGATAATCACAGTTTTGCCTATGGTATAGAATGAGAATATACTTAGAGAATATTCATACCACGCTCTGTCTGTTATAATTATTAATACTTAATCCTTTCCTTCATATAAACGCATTTTCACTAATTTGCAAACAGAGTAGACCCAGATCAGACGGATCCTATAGGAGCCGTCTGATCAGGGTCTACTCTGTTTGCTAATGGAATTTTGAAAGATGTGTTTCTTTACTTTCTAAAATGGCTGTAATGTTCTACATTCCATAGTTCATTATAACAATTCTATCCATGACTACTAGTATTCAGTAGGTATTGCAATTTGAAATAAACAGGTAAAGGGTTGAATTACACTATTTATTGCCGTGATAATAGAGAATAAGATGTGTAACATATAAGCAACCAGATAGAAGCTGTATGATCTGGGTCTACTCATTTTGCAAAGGCGTTAAAATGAAGAATAGTGATTGAGTAAAGAGTTTTCAAATTCAAAGCATTTATCTCCGATAAAGTAACTAAGGGAAGTAATCAACGAAACAAAAAAGTTATGCCGTGCTGTCTTATCTCCCTTCTCTTTTCCGTTCTTAGTTCTCTTATTTGCCAGGTTTGCTCCCTTGGACTAGAAAGTTGATAAACAGTGTAAAAACCAAAATGGTCAGTTCTGACTCCTGAATTTAGATAAGCATTTACTTTTACTTGTATATATAGTTATCCCTCCCTAGACCGGAATTTTAGTAGGGAAGAATTTCGATACTTTTAGACAGGCGGCTGCTTTTTGCAGGTTGAAGGTCATGCAGAAAGCTCCTAGAGGAGCTTTCTGCATGATTTCCACCCTGCATTAAGTGTCCACATGTGTCCAAGACCGATATTTATACTAAACTTTAAGGTCAGTTTAGAGGGGTTCTACTGTACTGTAAACTCTAATCCATTCTTTTCCTGATAGTGACATATTAGACCCAGATTAACAATTTCCTCCATGAATATTCATGTAAGAAATAATGACACCATGCCTAACAATTAGAGTAATTGTTATCATAGCATATGAACACAGGAATGTTTGGCCATGACGGAAACTGTAGAATCATATCTATATTATATCACAAGAAAACAGAACAGACCCCGACGATCAGACGGCCTTAGAGGACCCATCCGATCTGGGTCTACTCTGTTTGCAAATGCGTAGAAAGTTGTATATATGGTGTAAAGGTTTAAACCTCATGTAAGAGCCGTCTTACTAGGGTCTGCTCAGTTTGCTTATCGAATAATATATATTTAATTGTAAATTTTCTGCCAAGGCCCAAAACTCCCGTGCCTGTATACTATGATTACAATTACAGCAAAACCCCTCTAATGCGACCACCTAAAAGAGGTATAATTCTGGGTGCTAGATGCAGGTTGTAACTTAATGCAGGGCAAGAGTAATGCAGAAAGCTCCTACAGGAGCTTTGTACATTACTTTTGTCCTGCATTAAGCAACCACCTGCTTATAAAGTCATCCATGTTTATTCATTAAGTGGTCGCATTAGAGGGGTTCTACTGTAATCTAATTATCATTCATAATAGGAGCTTTCTGCATTACTTTTGCCCTGCATTAAGCAGCCATCTGTTTTAAAAACCCTTTTTTGAAAAATGAGTGGCCGCTTAAAACAGGTTATACTGTACATGAAATAAAGGATTCGCCCTTTATATGACAGAGGCGTATTTTCTCGCCTCGCAAACAGAGTAGACTCAAATCAGACGGCCCCTATAGGAACCGTCAGATCAGGGTCTGCCTATGGAATTATACAGATCTGATTCTACAGTTTCTGCCCAAGACAAGCCATGTCTATAAACTATTTTAAAAATACAGTAAAACCCCTCTATTGCGACCACCTAAAAGAGATATAATTCTGGGTTGTAGAGACAGGTGGTAGCTTAATGCAGGACAAAAGAAATGCAGAACGCTCCTAGAGGAGCTTTCTGCATTACTTTTGTCCTGCATTAAGCAACCACCTGTTTATAAAGACACCCATGTTTATTCATTTAAGTGATCGCATTAGAGGGGGTCTACTGTATCAGCTAATAGATGTTCATTGTGTCATTATTTCTTACATGAATATTTTATTATCAAGTGAAGGTACCATTTCGTATATATATACACGCATTTTCACGCATTTGCAAACAGAGTAGACCCAGATCAGACGGCTCCTATAAGAGCCGTCTGATCAGGGTCTGCTCTGTTTGCTTGTGTAATAATATAGATCTAAATCTGATGTTTCTGTCAAGGTAAAAAATTTCCTATGCTCTTGTTTCATTATAAACATTCAGCTTATAAATATTCATGATGTCATTATTTCTTACATGAATATTCATCAGGTAAAGGTTTAAAGAAAGAACTCTTACGGTCCATAACTTTGATAATTCTGTTCAACTGTGAAAAATTAAACCACTCGGATTTTGATTGACCATTGTTGTTCTCATTACAGTGCAAATTAGAACAAGCAGATTGATTTCAGTGACCAGTGAGGCCCTTCTAGCGGGTTAGAAAAAGAAGACCGCCGAGGCAGAATTGCGTTCTGAGAGTATCTCTTTCATCGCGAATAAAATGTCTCCTTAAATGTGGATCTGGTTAACCTTTTGATTATTCCCGATTCGATTGACCCCTTTACTCCATTCATATTTATGAAAGAAATATTGACATAATAATGAATTACATGTAGATTAATTGTTAAAATATTATTAATCAGTTTATTTGTTTAAATATCACATGGACACAGGAATTGTTTGCCATGGAAGAAACTGTAGAATCACATTTTTATCATATCATAAGCAAACAGAACAGACCCTGATCGGATGGCTCCAACAAGAGCCGTCTGATCTGGGTCTACTCTGTTTGCAAAGGCGTAGAAAGACGTATTTATGGAGGAAAGGGTTAAGCTTTTGAGAAACTATGGACCACGTATCAAACTGCTGAGTTACTCGGCGTCTCATCTAGATCGAAGCTGTTTGCAACTGCGAATAAGGTCACAAATAGCGGGATAAGGCTTTAGCCAGCTGGAAGTGGTTAAAGGAGCGGGATAATGGTTAAGGTAGTGGGCTAATGGCTAAGGGTGGTAAAATAAGGGTTAACAAAGCGGGGAAAATGGTTAAGGCGGCGAAATAAGGGTTACGGTAGCGGGATAACGGTTAAGGTAGGGGGATAATGGTTAAGGTAGTGAAATAAGGGTTATGCTAGCGGGATAATTGTTAAGTTAGTGGGACAATGGTTAAGGTAGCGGGATAATGGTTAAGGTAGTGAGGCAATGGTTCAGGTAGAATGGTAATGGTTAATGTAGTGAAATAAGGGTGAAGGTAGCGAGATAATGGTTAAGGTAGAGGGATAATGGTTAATGGGTAGTTAGATAATGGTTAAGGTAGAGTGATAATGGTTAAGGTATTTCGGGATAATGGTTAAAGTAACGAAATAAGGGTTAGTGTAGCGGGATAGTGGTTAAGGCAGCGAGATAATGGCCAAGGTAGCTGGATAAGTATTAAGATATCCGGATAACGGTTAAGGTAGCTGGATAAGTGTTAAAATAGTCCCTGTTCTATGTTTATTCCAAATTTCAAAATCTACTGAAAATTCATGGACACACTAGTTACAATAAAATATGGAAGGTGGTACGTTGTAGCCAGTTTAGAAAGTAAAGAAACATTTCTTTCAATTTCCATTAGGAGCCGTCTGATCTGGGTCAACTCTGTTTGCAAATGCCTGAAAATGCGTTTTTATGAAGGAAAGGGTTATATAAACACTTATTTATAACCCTTATCTGTTGAAATTATGACATCATGAATATTATGAATATTGATTATTACTACATGTATTATATCTGCACCAGCTTATGAACGCAGGAAGTTTAGGCCATGGCAGAAAATGTAGAATTATTTCTATACAGTAAAACCCATCTAATGCGATCACTTAATGAATACACATGGATGTCTTTATAAGCAGGTAGTTGCTTAATGCAGGACAAAAGTTATGCAGAAAGCTCCTCTAGGAGCTTTCTGCATTACTTTTGTCCTGCATTAAGCTACCACCTGCATCTAGCACCCAGAATTATACCGCTTTCAGGGGGTCTCGATTTAGCGGGATTTTACTGTACTTTTTAATAAGCAAATAGAGCAGACCTAGGTAAGGACCCTGATAGGAGCTGTCTGACGTCTGGCATGGGTCTACTCTGTTTGCAAAGGCGTCAAAAGGTACCTGTATCAGTGATACGAGAGTAGCTAGCTAGACCCTTGTAAATGGTCTATCCGTCTTTGCATGTGATAACAAAGGGCCTCGCCTCCCTACCTCGAAACTCGGTAATTAATACTCGTTACTGGTCAGTCTTTAATCTGACCACCAGCCCACCGAGTGTGATGGACGCTGGACCGTTGACTGCAGTCACTTTTCTTGTTCTCATCCATCGTTCAACATTAACAGGTAATGTTCTTGTTTCGTTTTTGTCAAATAAGTATAATCAGCGTTCTTTAGCCAATTTCTTCATATAAACTTTTTTTTCACGCATTTGCTCCTGGAGGAGCCGTCTGATCAGGGTCTCCTCTGTTTGCTTATGAAATCATAACATATCTAAATCCACAGTTTCAACCAGTACCAAAACGAACTTGTGTACATGTGCCATTATAAAAAGTAAGCTAATGTACAGTGAACCTTCATTATACCGGCATTCGTTACAATGACACCCTCGTTATACCGGCAGTATGCCTTGAAACAAAATTAGCGTTGCGACTTTGAAACAACCACTTAATAAATATGCACTATGCCAATAAGACAGGTGATCGCTTAATGCAGAACACAAGAAGGGCAAAAAGCACTTCTTGTGCTCTGCATTAAGCGTTCACCTGTTGGTTCTAGTTTAAAAACTGGCCATATGGTTCCTTTCATATTTAGACTCGTTATAACGGCAACCTCGTTATTGGAAACAAACACATCCGTTGTAACGAGGGTTCACTGTATATTCAAGATGTCATTATTTCTTACATGAATATTGAACATCTAAATGGTTAACAGATGGCAGCTTAATGCAGGGTGAAAACAAGGAGAAAGCCCCATCCTACATTAAGCAGTCACCTGTCTAAAAGGGTCTAAATAGTGAATACTCGAGGTTTTACTGTATGTGTTAAGGTCACCCTTTCCCGGAGAGAGACGCCTTTGCTAACAGAGTAAACATGTAGAAGTCATCTGATCAGGGTCTACTCTGTTTGCCTAAAGATTTAAATAGATTTTATTATAAAGTTGATGTAGTTGTCACTGTGAAATACAGTTGAACTTCGATATCTCGAACTCGTATAACTCGAACTTCGGGATAACTCGAATTAAAAGTTCAATCCTTCCAAAAATTACGATACAGGATATTTTCTAAAATACGAGTATATCACTAGACATATCTAGAAACACATGTGACATCTTAATGTAGGTCTAAAGTAATGCTGAAAGCTCCTCCAGGAGCTTTCAGCATTACTTTAGACCTGCATTAAGCTGTAAACCTGAGATATTTGTCAGAATCGGATGAGTCGAACCTCTCTTATCTCGAACTAATTTGTATGGTCCCTTGAAGTTCGAGATACCGAAGTTCAACTGTATTTCTTAATTCACAATGGCATTATTGAAATTCAGCTAGTTATCTTTCATAATGTCATTATTTCTTGCATGAATACTCATTGGGCACGAGGTTAAAATGTCTTTAATCTGCAGTCTTTAACCCATTTATTCCCATATTATTTGAAGAAAACTCGTCCAAATTTCATTGTGGAAAACCTCCAATTTTCATGTTGAGGGAGTACAGGTAACAAAATATTTGTTACAATAAGCCATTGGCATCAGCGGCTTCTGTAAACTGTGCAGACCCTGATCAGAGGGCTCCTGAAGGAGCCCTCTGATCTGGATCTACACTGTTTGCCTACGTCCCTTTTAAGGGACACTGGACACAAATGGGTTAAGGTAAGCGGCAGCTTAATTCAGGTCTGGAGTAATGCACAGTGCTCCCTTTGTGAACAGAGATTTTCTGCTTTACTTGCATTAATTGCATTAAGCTTCTGTAAACATCTATAAAGTGAAATAGCGTGTTTGTTTTAAAAGCACATGGTAGTTTAACAGAGAACAAAAGTAATGCAGAAAGCTCCCATATGAACTTTCTGCATTAATTTTGATCTACATTAAGCTACCACTTGTCTTAAAGCAATCAAAATTTCCATTTCGCTTCAGTGGTTGCTTTAGAGAGCTTCTACTGTATTTCCTATATAAAGATACAGTAAAACCCCTCTAATGCGACCACCAAAAAGGGGTATACTTCACAGTGGCAAAGGCAGGTGGTAGCTTACTGCAGGACGAAAGTTATGCAGAAATCTCCTATAGCATCTTTCTGCATAACTTTCGTCCTGTATTAATCAACCGCCTGCTTATGAAGACAGCCATGTTTGTTCATTAAGTGGTCGTATTAGAGGGGTTTTACTGTATATGCATTTTATGGAAGTTAATTATGGAGGTGTGAAATTGGAAGAAATAAATTAAGTACTTAAACCACGCAAAACCGTGCTTCAAAGAAAAATAATTGATAGGAATAATTAAACTATGTCATAATTCCATATGTTGCAACCAGACCTGTTTTATGGGGGATTGGTTGTATGACTTATCTATTGGCGGCATATGTTAATTGCGCGTTTCTTCATCTCTTAACCCTTTCCTGTATATAAACGCATTTAACGCATTTGCAAACAGAGTAGACCCAGATCAGACGACTCCTATAGGAGCCGTCTGATCAGGGTCTGCTCTGTTTGCCATTTTTATTTGATACATCTGTTTTTGTATTTCTAAAATGGCTACAATGTTCCACCTTCCATATTCCATTATAACTATTTTGTCCATGAACATTCAGTAGGCAATGAAATTTAATATAGAACAGGGAAAGGGTTAACCCGCTGTAAAAATAACAACAAAAAACAACAACACATACCCGCTCAAATTCTGGATCTGTTGACTATTTTCGATTCTGCCAAGTGTTTGACAAACTACTTAACGAGTGTCATACAGTTTGGATCCTGGTTAGACGTCGAGTTACTCGGCGTCTCATCTTGATTCAAGATGATTGCAAACGGTGGTCGGGGCAAGGGTGAATACGCCAGCTGTGCACAATCTAAACAGGGTAGGTATATTTCGTTATCAGAAAGTCTATAATAAATTTCTCATTTTAACCAGCGCATGAACTAGTTTGCTTAACGAGATCTGACTGATACTTGCAAACAGCTTGGATCCAAGATGAACAGTTTCTTAGTATCCTTAGTATACAGACCCCTGATGCCTACCATAGGTGTGTAAAGTTGAAAAAGGAAATTTTGTGTCACTATAGTAAAACCTATAGGAGCGTTCTGTTTTACTTTCACCTTGCTTTAAGCAGCCACCTGCCTTTGACTCAAACTATTTTATGTCATTTAGTGGTCGTTATAGAGAGGTTTTACTGTATAATTTTTAAAATAGACTGGTATAGCAGTACATAGTGTATATCCTCATCAAACTGCTTCTGGAGTAGCAGTTTGATGTGGGTCTGCACTGTTTGCCGAAGTATGTCTGTCTGATTGCTTGCAGTAACAAAGGTACTCTTGATACACTATGTCCCCGATATGACCTTTGGCCTTGATGTATGACCTTTATCTTAACTTGATGTATGACCTTGATCTTAATAAGTCACCCCTGAAATGTTCGCCTCCGTAGGTTGCACATGCATGCCAACTTTGAAGTACGTACGAGAGTTGTCCCAAAATAGCGTAACAAATGTTATAATTGAAAACTATTATTGCGATTTCAATTCAGTAATTTCGCTGTGTATGTTTCTTAATTTATCGACAGATTGATTTAAAATAAATAACAAATGATCAGCTTAAATTTCAAAATGAAGGGACGTCAATAAGTTGTTGTAATTAAATTTGTCACGCTATTTTGGGACAACCCTCTTATGTGCAACAACCAACCAACAGACAGACAGTAAAAACAACACATCCGGGGGGGGGGGGGGATATATATAAAGAGAATTAAAGATAGTGTTTCTTCTTTTTTTATAATATCTAAAAACGAATTGGCTCAAACATACTATTGATTTGTACGTTAAGTTAGTTATCCCAGAGACATATACTCATGTATGTATATATCTCTGGTGATCCCTCTCCCTGTTGATATAAAATAATATAATAGATCTAACATAATAATGCTCATGATGTTTTACAGTAAAACCCGCCAATGCGACCACCTGAAAGAGGTACAAATCTGGGTGCTAGATGCAGGTGGTAGCTTAATGCAAGGCAAAAGTAATGCAGAGGAGCTTTCTGCATTACTTTTTTCCTGCATTAAGCAACTACCTGCTTATAAAGCCACCCATGTTTATTCATGGATTGTTGTCGCATTAGAGGGAATCTACTGTATTTCTTACATGACTATTGAACAGAGCCAGGGTTAAAACTATGACAAACATAGTCTTACACTTTTCGCATTATATTTGATACGCCCTGGGAGAAAATAGGATCTTATTGCTTTGCAAACAGTATAGATCAATATCTTTCATTTTCTTTGATGAGGTATCTGAAAAAGAGAACAACTCATTACAGATTCTGATGACTGCCAAACAGTGCAGACCCTGATTCCGATGTCTGGGTTGTTTCTGAATCGTTTGAAAAATATCAAGATTAATTATTGACTTAAACTATGCACATTTCATCGTCAATTAACAACATTGCATGCATAATAATAATATTGTATCACATGACCGATGATCATGTGTATCACGTGATTTGCAGATGCGCTCATGTGTTACGCTTGTCCACGCACGGCGGCTGATGGTGACAGTGATGCTAATATAGAATGTCTGGCTATGGGATGGGAGTTGTCATGTGCCCCGGAACAGGTAAAGGAATTGTCGCAAGTCAAGAAACAAATTAACCCTTTCCTCTATTAATACGCTTTTCTACGCCTCTGTAAAAGTCACTTTATGAAACCATGGTGATAAATAGAGCATTCGCTCCATAGGAGCACATGCTCTATTTACCACAATAGTTTCAAAATTACAAACTTCTAACATTTTTCTTTTCTCTAGTAAATGTTCCTTTTCGGTAGATTTATTCAAAGAGATTGGGTCTAAATATAACCTATGAAGGAATGGGATAACCCTTTGCCTCATATAAACGCCTTTGAAATGACAGTAGACCCAGATCAAACGGTTCCTATATGAGTCGTTTGATCCGGGTCTGCTCTGTGTGTGGGTTTTTTTTTTATAAAATTGTAATTAGTCTGAATCTACAGTTTCTACCAATACCAAACAATACATCTGTCATTATACAATTTCAGCTAATAAATATTCATGATGTTATCATTTCTTAACCCAATCTGTTAGCCACCTCTACACCGCTTTCTTTAACCTTTTACTCCATATATACGCCTTTCTGTATACGCCTTTGCAAATAGAGAAGACCCGGATCAGACAGCTCCTGTAGGAGCTGTCTGGTCAATGTCTGCTCTGTTTGCTTATGGTATGATATACATGTATATCTGATTTTACAGTGTATGTCTTGATTAGATATTCACATGTTCATATTATAAGATACAGCTGGTGTTATTTCTTCTTAGTATATTAACCCTATCCCTCATATTGACGCATTTTGACGACTCTGTAAAAGTCACATATTGAAACCATTGTGATAAATAGAGCATTTGCTCCATAGGAGCAAATGCTCTATTTATCACAATGGTTTAAAATCTTCACAATTCTAAAATTCTCCTTTTCTGTAGTTAAAGGCCCTTTTCGGTAGATTTATTCAAAGAGGTTGGGTCTAAAAATAGTCTATGAGGTAATGGGTTAATATTCATGGTGTAAATGGTTCAAAGGAATAGAAATAAAATGTACTATAATAATAATAATAATAATAATAATAATAAAGACTTTATTTAACGAGAGTACTCATTTGGTTAAAACCAATCTTCCATGAGGCCCTCAACAGAGAGAAAACATATACATACAATTTGTAATAAAGTAGCAATGCTATCATAACAATATTGCATAAGCACCAACCTTGCACCGGATGATAGACAGATCTGAATTAACCCGTAAATCATAATTGTTTGGGTGTTGGTTTTTTTGTTTTTGTTTTGTTGTTGTTGTTTTTTTCACACAGTGTAGACCCAGATGAGTGAGCTCCTGTAGGAACCCTCTTATCAGGGTCTGCACTGCTTGCAATGGGAAAATGAAAAAAATCGTTGGCTCTGGTGCAAAAGGGCTGCATGTGGAATTCATAGGTACATGCAACCCCATTTCACCGAGTTAGATCGATTAGAACTAACGATATTAGTGACACACTGCATCATGTACATAGACTGTGTCAACAAAAGATTACAGTGAGTAAATGACGTCATGAATTTTCAGACGGTTGAGACCTAATTTAGGACTATTTTTAAACACTGAGAAATCCATTATAGGGTTAATCCTACTGTAATTTGAAATTTGCGACGGTATATAAGGTTGTTAACGGTCGCAAATTATTTTAATGGCGACGCCGAAGGCAGAGCCGTTAAAATAATTTAAGACCGTTAAAAACCTCATATACCGTCGCAAATTTCAAATTACAGTAGGATTAACCCTATTCTAACGCAATCTTAACACGAAAAATGCCAAATTGTTGTTATATCCTATGCGCGCAGGTGATTGAATGAGTGATGAGGCGAGAAATAGTGCCCAGTTTCTCTCAGATTTCTTAAAATAACTGGATTTTTTCACCCTGGTTTACACAGTCAAAACACCGGCCCAGTTGTATGTTCACTATTACATCTGTCATGAATCATTATGCGACAGCTATTTTACATTTCAATACACTTTCAATACACATGTCAGGAAACGTAACGTTATCTTAGTCTTTGGCGCCGTACGCAAAAACGTCGTCTGTAACAATGACGTCACGTTATAACGTTATGTTTGAATAGTATGATAAATAAGGTTGAATCTGAATCACAACGCTTTGAGTATATCAATAATTCTCCACATGACATATAAAAGACCGGTCAAGTCGTGACAAAGAATGGAAATTAATAACTTTCAAAACACCGGACTGAACTTGAATATATGTCAGTGCATGCATACGAATTTATCAGTAGATCTAAGTGTTTGATAAACAAAGCGCATTAATATACTTACATGCTAATGCTGTTATTCGGCCGTTTTCGATTGGTTGAATTTGCGACATATAAAACAGTTTTTATATGCCGCAAATTTAGTCACATGAGCCAATCAGATTGCAGAAAATTGACAGATTGCGTTAGAATAATTAATAGTATACCATTTTCAAGTGCTTATGACGTGAATGCATACGTCATCCAAAGACGCGAATATTATACGTCATTAGATGACGCAAATCAAACGCCATCACAAAGATGTTTATACCCAAGGTTGTCCATAACTGAAAACTCAACGAAAACAACCGAACACGACCCGAACAGCGACCCCGAACACCAACGGAAATCAGCGGAAATCAAAAACCAATCATGGACGAAACACCCTAAATACCAGAGCCATGCACATGGATATGTAAGACAAGTGATAGCCAAATACATGTCGAACGTGCACTAAAATCAGTTCGTTTCTCATCCTCTGTATATTCTAGAATTTGGCATCGTTGGAGAAGCAATATAAACTTATGCCTCGAGCTACTTTGCCGAGTTTACGAATTAACACATCTTTATAGAACTTTGCGATAATAAAAGAGTGCAAGATGGGTCTACATTTGCAAAATCGTATAGATATACATACATGAAATCAACACTAAACTCATAGTACAATTGAACTGTTCTTATAACGGTATAGATCTAATAGACATGTTTCTTAACATAAAACACTGGCAACACTATAGGACCCAGATAGGAGTCCTTCGGTCAGAAACCACACATTTGGCTAAAATAACAAACGGTGACATATCTCACACGAAACAGGCAATCTGTTATAATTCACATAATAGTAGGGGACAAAAAGCCTGATTTTGGCAGATTTTGTTACCTGATTTACAATAACTCCATATTTTACATATATAAACTTAACACCTTACAAATGTACCTAACATTTTTAGAAGGGTGGCAGAACATTCCCAATAACATTCTGGTGTAAATCATGGTTTCCATAGCAACAAGGTACAAAATGATATACAGAATTTAAAAGGACTGCCAGTTTGCTTATGGATGTAAATATGTCCCCATTGTTTACTCTTTGGAAATGAGAAATGGCTAGTGTTGATTTGAAATTAAATTAAAAAAAAAAATTCCTCAATGACTGGTTACTATGGCAATAACGTATGTAATTTTGCCCAATTTTTCACTTTTTTGAAAACAAGTCCTTATTGGTTTTTTTCAAAATGTCTAAATAATGAATTATTGTAAGACCTTGACATTTACATACAAAATTACGCAAATATTATGTTAACATTCTGGGACACAGATCTGGTTGCCATGACAACAAAAATATTCTTAAAATGATATGAAATTAATTTGTGGTTCTAAAATTGACATTTTCTAGTGATTATAAAGTTAGCCTACATTTTCTTTTTACAGCATGTTGGTCTTGTTATTTGTATAAAGTATTGGCGTGGTCTTCCATGTGATCATTGTTGGAACATTTTATTTACAAATTAACAGTAAACATATCCTTTGTTACCATGGCAACGGCTATTAAAGAACTATCTTTAGTTATTTTTGCACAATATTTTCAAATTATTTACAATTTTTATAAAGTTCTTTCCATCATTGTATCAAACAAACAAGTCGATTCAAGAAGAATGTCATTCAAAATACATCCCTCACCACGTTCCATGGTGAGCTATTGTGATCATTATGTGTTGGTCGTCATGCGTCGTCCATCGTGTGTCGTCTGTCGTCAATATTTTATTTCAAGTGACATCACCTCTAAAATTATATTGTCAAATGTACTGAAACTTTCCAAGGATGGTCTTTGGGTGATTCCCTGTCACAATAGCTAAAAAAATGTGGATCCATGTTGAACTCTGGTTGCCATGGCAACCAACAGAAAAATCTTCTAACCCCTTCTTCTGCGAAACTGGTTGTCAGGTTTCAAAATAATTTGATGGGAATAATCATTAGGTGACTATCTTCCCAAGTAGCTAAATTCATGACAATATCTAAAACAAAATGGCCGCTAGGGGGCGGGCCTGTTTGTCTGTATAGAGAAAACATAGCAAAATTGTAAATCTTCTCTTCACCAAAACCAATGGTCTGACTTCAGAATAATTTGATTGGAATAATCATTAGGTAACCACCTCCCAAGATAGCTAAAATGGTTTGAAACCATGCGGAACTCTGGTTGCCATGACAACCAAAAGAAAACAATATTTAAATTGTCAGTGTTGATATACTTACTGGTCCTTCGGGATCATTAGTTTTTATGTTATTAATTCAATACTGCTTAAGCCAGTGCTAGGGGGCGTGAGTAGTAGTGTTGCATTTTTAATAATAACTAGTCACGAACAGACTCAATAAAACCGAGTCTGCATATTTCTGCTTTCGCATTACTACTTATGCTTTCGAATGATCTCCCTCTTTCAGAATATATTTCTACAAACCGATGGTCAGATTTCGAAATAAGTTGGTTGGAATAATCATTTGGTGACTCTACCAACATAGTTGAAACAGTGACAGCATTTGGTATTTATGTCTGAATTTCCAAACTGATTTTCCATCACCTTAGCTTTGTTTGGTTGGCAAGTCCACCCGCATACATTGAGGACAGACAAGCCCTTGATCGTGAAGGAATTTCAGGAGCTTACACTGTGCGCATGCAAAACTAATTGAGGCTCGTGTACGAAGCGATTATTCAATGCTCAGCTAGTTGTCAGTGTTCGTGTGATATTTGAACATACGAAACTTATGGAAATACTTGGATTTTCAATAGCTATGGGCTGCTTAAGTATGAAATAAACTGATATGGACAAAATATGTAATTATACCCCCACTTCTAAAGAAGTGGGGGCTATATTGGAATCGCGTGCGTCCGTCCGTCCTTCCGTCCGCCCATCCGTCCGTCCATCCGGAGCATTACTCCTAAAGCATTATAGGCACAACTGTGAAACTTCATAACTATGTGGATAGAGGGTGATGAGAGTATGTGCAGTCAACAAGGGTTGTAACTTTAAATTCATTTTTGAGGGAGTTATTCCTCTTAGTTACTTTTCAGAAGCAACTTTTTGTCCGGAGCAGAACTTGTCAAGTATTGTAGAAACAACTGTGAAAGTTTATATATGGAGAGAGGGTGATGAGAGGATATGAGAGGGTGATGTCAATAAGGGTTGCAACTCTAAATTAATTTTTGAGGGAGTTATTCCCCTTAGTTACTTTCCAGAAGCAATTTTTGTTCGGAGCATAACTTCTCAAGTATTGTAGGCACAACTGTGCAATTTTTATATGGATAGAGGGTGATGAGAGGATGTGCAGTCAATAAGGGTTGTAACTCTAAATTCATTTTTGTGGGAGTTATTCCCCATAGTTACGTTTTATAAGCAATTTGTTTGTCTGGAGCATAACTTCTCAAGTATTGTAGGCACAACTGTGAAACTTTATATATGAAAATGAAAAGAGGGTGGTGAGAGGATGTGCAGTCAACAAGGGCTGTAATTCTAAATTCATTTTTGAAGGATTTATTCCCCTTTGTTATTTTTCATATGCAATTTAAGTGGATGAAAGGATTATTGAGCTATTGCCGCTTGTATTGAAGTCAGTGCATCTTGTGACAAGGTGGCGGGCAGGGGTAATAATCACCTTTAGTGATAGCTTAGTTGTATTTGGTCACAATCAACTTTGCTATATTCAATGAATGAATATGACTACTGATACATTATCAGATCTATCATATTGACAGTGGTTTGCTTATTTGGTTTGAAATCAATTTTGTTCTTGGTGTTTAAAAATAGAGATGATTTAAAATGAACATTTCAACAAACACGCTTTTTTGTTCCCATATGCTGTAAAAAACAAATGTTTTTGTACTTTTTCAAATAAAATACAGTCTACTGACATATTCGTAATTGGTATACATGTTGTAAATAATGTCTGTTGTATACACACGTTGTAATTTTAAAACAACGAAATCTGTTTGTGAAACACAATGTCCCCGATATAACGTTTGATTTTGATGTATGACCTTTACCTTAATAGGTCACCCCTAAAAATGTTCGCCTACATAAGTTTCACATGCATGCCATGTTTGAAGGATGTATGTTGAAGACGACAAAATTATCACCAATCTAGATTTGACCAATAATTTGACACTTGACCATAATGTATGGCATTGACCTTAAAAAGTCACCACTAAAACGTTCGCCCCCATAAGTTGCAAATGCATGCCAAGTTTAAGGGATGTATTTTGAATGGTGACAAATCTATCGCCAATCTAAATTTGACCAGTAATTTGACATTTGACCTTGATGTATGAACATGATCTTGATATGTCACCCCAAAATATTTTTGCCTGTATAAGTTGCATATGCATGCTAAGTTTGAAGTATGTATGTGCAATAGCTACAAAATTGTCGCCAAAGTTAAAGTTGGGAACAAAACAACCAACAAACCAACAAACACTGACAATGAAAAATCAACAACATGACCCCTCTTTGATGGGGAGGCATAATAATGCCACTATTAAGATATTGATACATGTACCCTGTTATTGTTACAATTTTGCATGTCTGTGATGATTTTGATTGTCTGAAAATGATTTTGAATGTCGGTGATAGTGATTTTGAATGGCGGTGATAATGATTTTTAAATCATTTGTGATATTTAACATTATGATTACAGCACTTTTGTGATAAATATGTGCTTAGTCATAGTTCTTAATGAAATTGAAAACAACAACACTTAGTTGATATTTCTGAGAAAATTGTGATCATTTAAATGTTAACAAGGCGCAAACTAACTATAATGATATTATCTGAAATGCTGAAAAAAGAGTCTCTTTACATAATTCGTTATAATGTACAATTTATTGATCTAAAATAATATATCATTAAACTGTTGTGTATAACCATTATATTTATGTCTCTTCCTCGATTTACGAAATATTCATGTTAGGTTAAGAAAATAGTTCTCAAGTTTTACCTTTGACCTTCCAATGACCTTGATTTCATGTACCAAGTCCTTGGTAGAGGATATTGTCTTAGTATGTTGTGCACATTAATTACAATATACATCACATAGGTAGAAAAAGTTGACTGAAATGCACAAAAAGTACAAATTTGACATTTGACTTCACAAATGTGACTTTTGACCTCTACTTGCGACCTTGACATTGACAATATGTACCGAAGTCCTTGGTAGAGGATATTGACTTAGTAAGGTGTATGTGCACATTTATTACAAAACATACATCACATACATGGGAAAATGTACTGAAATTGCACAAAAAGTACAAATTTGACCTTTGACTTCTTAAATGTGACATTTGACCTTTACTTGCGACCTTAACATTGGCAGTATGTACCAAAGTCCTTGGTAGATGATATTGATTTAGTATGTTGATCTTGCAAAGTTATTAGAAATACATCACATATGTAGAACAAGTAGATTTCAACATTCACAAATTAGTAAAAAATTATGTTTGACTTATAAAATGTGACGTTTGACCTCTACTTGTGGCATTGACCTTGACACACTTATAAAACTCGTGGTAAAGGGCACCTCTTTTTTTAAATGAATATCTGTGCCAAGTTTTACTTAAATATACCAATGTTAATGTAAACTTGTAGAACGAAAAGATCTTGAAGCAGAGAAAAAAGCTAAAATTTGACCTTTGACCCCTAACCATGACATTGACCTTATAAGGAATCAATTGAAACTTATATTTGTAACATTGCCGTGATATTAGTCATTTAATTATAAAGTTTTATAAAAATCACTTCACTAGTTAAAAAGATATTAAGAGATCTTTGTGTATGATATCTATTTTATTTCTACGACATAGCCGTTGCCATGGAAACTCATTTTTTAGTGCTTTATAATTGTACCACAATGCTGCCACCCTTCTTATTTTGATTGTTAAGTCATACTTTTCATTATCTGAAAGTATCCTGTCATTGTAAACCAGGTAACGAAATTTCGAAAAATGTCCCCTACTATAAGGGAGGCTATTAAAAAACACAGAAGATGTGCAACAAGCAGTAAAGACCCTGACTATAAAGATTTGGCAGGCAATCCTTTAATCAGGATCACACCTTTTGCAGAAATATGACAAAGACAAACAGTGCAGAGCCTGATCAAAGTAACTTCTGATCTGGGGCTACACTGTTTGTAAATAACTGTCAATAATAGGGGTGGAATTAAAACACATGTACTCTTGGAATTGAAGCAGACGGTTTTCAGTCTATGAACTGACTTTTCTTATAGAAAAGATAATAAACACAGTTTTCTATAATTACATGTATATGATTTCCGAAGATAAATTTGATATTTGATCGTTTTATCTAGCGTTATCTCTCATACATTTGCCTTTAATTAACCATTTATTCCATGAATATTAATGGAAAAGATAGTCGAGCCTTGATGAATATTGACATAATGACATCATGAGTATTTATTAGCTGAATTTCTATAATGTAATGTTTTCAAGCCATTTTTTGCTTTGAAAAACAAAAACCTGTACAAATCGTGTCTATATCATGTACTAAGCAAACAGAACAACAGAACAGACGCTGATCAGACGTCTACTACAGGAGCCATCTGATCTAGGTCTGCTCTGTCTGTAAAGGGGTGAAAAAAGCGTTTATACGAGAGAAAAGGTTTACCCTTTATTAGTCAGGGACGCCATTTGGTGCCTTTGCAAGCAGAGTAAGCATAAACGTGATGACCCCGTAGGAGCCGTCTGATCAGGGTCTGTTCTGTTTGCTTAAGGACTTTTATAGATCTGATTCTACATTTTCTGCCATGGTAAAAAAGTATGCATATGTCCAGATAAGATGCGTAAATTAAAATATTTTCAAGAACAACTTCTTTATTTCTCCACCAAACTGTGTGTTGTGACTACTCTTTAGAATCGTCTCGAAGAGTTCGAGACGATTCTAAAGAGTGGTCACAACATACGGTTTGGTGGAGAAATTACGAGTTCAGTATTTGAGTATGCATCCTTATCTGTAGCTCTGCTGCTGCATAATTATGATAATATACCATTTTATCATATACTCTGGCCTGTGGGAGTGCCGTAACTGAGTGCCGAAAATCGCGGAAATGCACTAGTGCATTTTTTTATGCAATTAGCAATCGTTAGCCAATCGTAGCGCTCATTTAAGCGTTAGCCAATCGTATCGCTCCAGTGTCCATTTGCACCGTCCGTTGTATTACTACGCTGTTTGTAAGGAATGGCCGAAACAGCCGTCAGCTATATAGTATGTTTCATTTTCTATGGCATTTTAAAGGCTTATGTGATAAAAAGAATCATTACACACTGTTTTCATGAAACTCGTTTACTATTATGAATATGACACTCTCTAAAGCTTGTGTCATATCATTATAGTAAATTCGTTTCATAAAAACAATGTGTAATGAACAGTCATGTAAGATCCTCTATATAAAAAAACAGCAAATAACTAAATCCAGCTGATGTTGTTATTGCTTACATGGATATTTACGAGGTAAAGAGTTTTATATGATTGAAATACATGTATATTATTCATATGATGACATTTCTGCCTCTTAACTTGATAGAGACGCCTTTTCATGCCATTGCAAACGGAGTAGACCCAGACAGGGAAGACGTTAATATATACGGAGTAAAGAGTTGAACCATTACCTCCATGAATGTTAATGTAAGAACTAATTATGTCATTAATATTGATTAAACTTTTTATAATAACACATGGACACAGGAATTTTAGCCATGGCAGAAACTGTAGAATCATATTTATATTTTATCATAAGCAAACAGAGCAGACGCTGATCAGACGGCTCCTATAGGAGCTGTCTGATCTGGGTCTACTTTGTTTGCAAAGGCGTAGAAAGGCGTATATACGGAGTAAAGAATAATAAGCTGAATTTCTCGCCGTCTCATCTTGATCAATCCTGTTTGCCATGTTAATTTCAGATTGGTTCACAGTTTTGGAGGGCTCCAAATGTTTATTTCAGGATCGCTGTTACAGTACAACATACAGGGACCCCACGCGCGTTGCCAAGGGATGCACAACCAGTGACAACTGCGTGGAAAGAACCGCGTGCTGCAGTACCGACCTCTGCAATGCAGGTCTGGGTACATTGTCGATCGACATTTTGGAAACAGATACATGTCTAGCCATTCTTGTATTCAAAATACAAAATTTCAGTGTTAGCCCTTTTAGTGCGGGAAACGATTCCATAATGTCCATTGGAAACGGTGTAGACCCAGTTGAGAAGACTCCTAGAGGAGCCCTCTCATCAGAGTCTGCACTGTTTGTCATATAACACTTTTCGTTTTAAAAAGTCTTAAATATTCACGGTGAGGTTGGCCTTTTTGAATTTTGGAAAAGTCCAATTGAAAATTCAGCGTTGAAAGCTACTTTTAGTGCAAATGGAGACACATTGCAAGGGTATCTCATTTCACATATGACCCCACGCGCGTTGCCAAGGGATGCTCAACCAGCGTCAACCGCGTGCTGAATCCCCGACCCCTGCAACGTAGGTCTGCTTCTATAGTTTCTGCCATGGCCAAAGCAAATGCTCTATTTATCACAATGGTTTCACAAAGTGAATTTTACAAAAGGGTCAAAAGGCGTTGATTTGCGGGAATGGGTTAACCCACTCCCCAATAGTGACGCCTTTTGGCGCTTTTTGAACTTTTTTATGCCTCTGTAAAGGTCACATTTTGAAACCATTGTGATAAATAGAACGTAATGTTCCATAGCAGCAACGGCTCTACTTATCACAATGGTTTCAAAACTACACAATTCTAAACTTTTCCCTTTTTCTATTGAATGCACTTTTCAGTAGATTTATTCAAAGAGGTTTCGTCTAAAACTAGCCATCTGAGGGAATTGTCTAGATATTGTGGTGGTATCCCATTTCACACATGTTTACTGGGGCCGTAGACAATTCACGACTGTTTCCACTTTAACCCTCATAGGCTATTTTTAGATATAACCTATTTGAATAAATCTACCGAAAAAGAGCATTAACTAGAGAAAAGGACAATTTTAGAATTTTGCAGTATGAAACCATTGTGATAAATAGAGCATTTGCTCCTACAGGAGCAAATGCTCTATTTATCACAATGGTTTCACAAAGTGATTTTTACAGAGTCGTCAAAAGTCGTCAATATGAGGGAAAGGGTTAAGCTGACTAATTAAATACTTCATGAAATGCATGTACACGGACATATAATGGAATGTATTAAATTAATTTTTATTTTATCTCTTTACTCCATTGATACGCTTTTTGACGCCTTAATAAACAGATTAGACCCAGATCGGATAGCTCCTGTATGAACCGTCTGATCAAGGTATGCTCTATGTTTTATGAAATACATGTAATATAGATCAGATACTACAGGTTCTGCCAAGCCCCAACATTTCTGTGATCATATGCCATCGTAAAAATTAATCTAATTAATATGTATGATGCCGTTGTTATTTCAACTACATGTAATTATAATTTTCACGAGCACTTTAGTCGTCAATATGTGATGGAATCCGTAATTCTTAGCAAGTCGTGTAAACGGTGTAGATCCGGATGAGACAATACGTAGCCAACCATTTCATCAGGATCCAAACTGTTTGACACTCTGGTGCAGTTCTTTTTAAAGAAATGTCAGAAAAATGCAATTTTAGAAGCGGAGGTTCTGAGCAGACGATAAAATTTGCAGACGACAATTACATCCATGCATACAGTATGATTTCTTTACTTCATGAATATTCCTGTAAGAAATAATGACACCGTGAATATTAATCAGATTAATTGTTACAATAGCACATGGACACGGGATTTCTGACCATGTCATAAGCAAACAGAACAGGCCCTCCTACAGGAGCCGCCTGATCTGGGCCTACACTGTTTGCAAAAGCGTAGACAGGCGTATTTGTGGAGTAAATGATTAATTTACACAGCCAGATGTTTTGTCAAAGTCAGCAAGCTTCTTTCTATCAATGGTGACCAAGCCTTTTATTTTCATTAGACCCCGTAAACTCACTGGCTGGGTATGGCAACCCCTGTTCAGACATCTCTGGTTGTATCCAGGGCTCAGAGGTCATGACCTGTAGACGACAGAGACCTGGGGATCGTACCAAGGTGTGCCTGTGCATTGAGACGAGCTTCAGACGCGGAGCAACATGTAAAAGGAGTAAGCTCACCCTGTTAACCCTTCTCTTGCTGAATTTTAAATACATTTCTCCTTCTTTACCCATGCCCTGTGGTATAATTTTATATATCTTCACTGTGTACAAGTATTTCGCTGTGAAATCACTGCTGTGGAGTGCACTGGTGGCACAATCAACATGTAAATAGTGCAGACCCTGATGAGACAGCTCCTGTTGGGTCTTCACTATTTACAGGTAAGTATATAGACGTGAATAGCAAGCGAAGGGTTAATCTCATCTCCCCCTGTCATTTTCTTATCTCTCCCCCACTCTGTCTCCTCTCCTCTCCCTCCCTCCCTACCTACCCGTCTATCATTCTCTCTCTCAATCTCTCCCACTCTCTCCAATTCTCTCTCTCCTCTCTCCATCTATTTAACATTCTCTCTCTCTCTCTCTTTCTCTCTCCCGTGTCTCTCCTCTCCCTTATATCTCTGTCTCTCTCTGTCTGTCTCTGTCTGCCTCTGTATCTATGTCTGTCTCTATGTCTGTTTACATTTCTGTTAAAGACAACAGTATCGGGATGTCGAATATGTTGGATCCTGATCAGACGGCCCCTCTAAGAGCCGTCTGATCTGGATCTTCTCTGATTGCAAATGCGTGAAAATGGGATTATATTAAAATATGAAGGAAAGGGTTAATTTTGAACGTTAAGTAATGTTCAACGCTTCGGAAGTTCTTAAAAACTAAAATCAGAGTGTGGAACGGTTTGTGGCTGATGAGGTACCAGTGTCTTATCTGGATCCAGACTGTTTGTATATGTTATGAATTCGTCGCTTGCGTGAGAAACAGTTAATAAATGTTTTATTGCTAATGTTTTCATAGAGAGTTACCCGGATGAGTCGTGTTCGACTAGTTTCGAGTGCCTGGATGCTGACAGTGAATGTGTCATCGGGCGATGTAGGTGTCCCCTCGGTATGTTCGCTAACGGGACCAAGTGTGATGTGCGTAAGTATTCATAAATACAGTGAACCCTCGTTATACCGGCATTCGTTACAACGGCACCCTCGTTATACCGGCACTATGCATTGGAACAAAGTTACCATTTGAAACAGCCACTGAATAAATAGGTGCAATGCCAATAGCGCATGTGATTGCTTAATGCAGAACACAAGAAGTGCAAAAACATCTGTTGGTACTAGTTTAAAACTGGCCAAATGGTTCCTTTCATATTTAAACTCGTTATAACGGCAACCTCGTTATACCAGCACAATGTCTGGAAACAAACACCTCCGTTGTAACGAGGGTTCACTGTATCATAAATATGTATTGTGTAGGAATTTCTGTACTTCTCCCCCGAAAACTCAATCTTGTTGATATTCATTAGAATTGCCTATTTCTACTAATGTTGCTACTACTACTACAACAACTACTACTACTACTACTATTACCATTACTACTAATTTGCATACTACTACTAATGCTGCTGCTACTACTGCTACTATTACTACTACTATTACTACGACAACTACTACGACTACTACTACTACTACTTCTCCTACTACCACCACTACTACTTCTGCTGCTGCTGCTACTACTGCCGCTGCTACTACTACTTATGCTACTGCTGCTACTACTACTACTTCTACTATAACTACCACCACCACTATTACTACTACTTCAACTGTTGTTACTACTACTACTACTTCTACTACTACTACTACTACTACCACCACCACAACCACCACCATCACAACAACATCACTACTACTACCACCACCACCATCACAACAACAACAACAACTACTCCTACTACTACTACTTACACAACTACTACTACTACTCTACTACTACTACTACTACTACTATTTCAACAACAACTACTACTACTTATACTACTACTTATACTACTACAACTACTACTACAACTACTACTACTATTATTATTATTACTACTACTACTATTACTACTACTACTACTATTATTACTATTACTACTATCACGACTATTACTACTACTACCAATATTATTATATATTATAACTACTACCACTACTACTACTACTGCTGCTGTTGTTGCTGCTGCTACTACTACTGCTACTATGTATGACGTGATCCTTAGCTTTCGACGTCTTTGAAAACAGAGTAGACCACGATCAGGCGGCTCCTACCGGGTCTGATCAGGGGTGGTCAGGGTCTACTCTTTTTGCTTATCAATTTACATAGATCTGATTTTACAGTTTCCGTCATGGCCAAAAAGCATGTGTTTATACACCATAAATATTCATGATGTCAGTATTCATAAATATTCATAAGGTAAATGGCTTAAACACTGAGATATCAACCGTCCACACACCGTTGCTTCTTGGTGTTAACCCTTCGCTTGCTGAATTTTAAAATGCATTTCTTCTTCTTTACCCATGTCCTGTTGTATAATTACATAATATCTTCACTGTGTACACGTATTTCGCTGTGCAATCACTGCTGTGGAGTGCACTGGTTGCACAATCAACTTGTAAATAGTGCAGAACCAGATGAGACAGCTCCTGCAGGAGCTGTCTCATCTGGGTCTTCACTATTTACAGGTAGGTATATTGACGTGAATAGCAAGCGAAGTTAATATAATAAGTCGAATCAAACTTGCTCATAATCTTTACTTCATGACTTTTCATGTACAAATGTAAAGACCCTGTGAATACTATTTAGATCAATGTTAATAATGGCATATGACCAAAAAAGTTTAGACATTGCCATAACACTGTAGAGGTAGATCAAAATAGGAACCGTTTGATCTAGGTCTGCTCTCATTTCAAAGGCATGCACATGCATTTTATTATTTAAATGGATGATGACAGAATTAGACTTCTAAAAGACTTTGGATGTAGAGAGGTTTTGATGTTAATTCTTAATGGCATTAACAGTTTTTAGCACATGCTCTACGTCGTCGCTGTGCTATTAACCAATAAAGTTGCGAGATTTCAGGGCATTGACTTCAGTACTATATTGCGTAAATTTCTGTCCATTTCATCGATAAATGACAGCTGTGAATGGCAACTGTCAATTTATCGGTGAAAAATAAAAGGATGGACTATGAAAACTGCAAATACAGTAGCACCTTTCTAAACAAAATTTTAATTATTAAATACAATTTTATTTGTTTGAATGGTAAAATTCTTTTTTAAACGATTATGTTAAAAATATAATTTGCTCGAAAGGATCTGCTGCTTTAGAGCAGTTTATCCTTAACATCATTCATTTTAAGATTAAACAATGCAAAACTTTTAAACAATTTACTATGAAAGCAGTGCAAATACAACTTCTTTATTGTGTTTGTATGTGGAATATATCTATGCTCTCCTGATCTGGAGGAAATAAAGATTATCATTATTCTAAATGAATCACTAAATACAATTTACACATATTTCCAACTGAATGTTCCGGTACTCGGTCCACTCTCCATAAATTCGCATGCTCCACGACTTTGCCTTTTGCGATTTGCGCGGCATACGATCACTTATGTACTTTACCTACCTGTTCTACCTGTTGTCGAGCTCATATAATAGTTGGGTAACTCTCCGAGCCGTCTCTATAATAATTTCTTAATCCGGTTTGGGTGTATGGTTCGTAGCAATCTGGCTGAAATTTAATTTTTAGGTCCTTCCAATGAAAATTTAATCTGCTTTTGAAGATATTTAGTGTTTCTGAGCTTACTACTTTTTCGGGAAGACTGTTCCACCAATTTATTATCCGTTGTGAGAACGAGTGGCGTCTGATATCAAGTCTAAAAGTATTCTTTCTTAATTTCAGAGAGTGGCCTCTTGTTACTGTGTTTTGATTTTGTGTGAAAAGTTGCTCTCTGTCTGCTTTGTCAATACCTCTTAATATTTTGAACACTTGGATCATATCTGCTCTGAGTCGGCGGTATTCTAATGATGGTATTCCTAATTCTTTTATTCTATCTGAATAAGTCTTATTTTGAATGTCTCTAACGAGTTTGGTAGCTCTTCTTTGAATGTTCTCTATCAGTATGCTATCTTTTTTGTATATGACTGACCACACTGTTGATGCATATTCGAGATGTGGCCTCACTAGTGATTTGTATAGATTTAGGAATATTGATTTATCTATATGTCTGAATGTTCTATTGATCAATCCTAAGATACGGTTTGCTTTTTTGACAGATGACTGGATGTGTGATACAAATTTCAATTTGGAGTCTATCAAAACTCCGAGGTCTTTTTCCTCTTCTACTTGTTCAATTACTTTCTCTGTATCTTTGCTTTTCATACTGTAATGAGAATGCTCTGTGGTGTTCCCAATGTGCATATGTTTGCACTTGTCTATGTTAAAGTTTAGCTGCCACTTTTCAGACCAGGATACTAGACTGTTTAAATCTAGTTGTAGCTTTCTCGCCTCTTCTGTGTTATCCACTTTTGAATAAAGTTTTGCATCATCTGCGAACAGTTTGATAAAGTTCTGTACTACATCCGGTAAGTCATTTATGAATATTAGGAAAAGCGTAGGGCCTATTACACTGCCCTGTGGTATCCCACTGGTTACACCGCTCCACTGTGACGCTGCTCCATTGACTAATACACGTTGCACCCTATTTTCCAGCAGGTCTTTTATCCAATCTAATATCTTTCCCTTTATACCGTATGCTCTTAATTTCTGAAACAATCTTTGATGGGGGACAGAGTCAAATGCTTTTTGGAAGTCCAGAAATATAACATCCACCTCACTTTTGGTGTCTAAATATTCTGTCCAATGATCTACTACTTCGAGCAGCTGTGTGACACATGAATAACCTTGTCTGAAACCACTTTGTTAATTCCGCATCTGATACCGGTTTGAACAGGCGAGGTGGAAGTTTCCTCGTGCTTGTAGTAGAATGTAAAGTTCGTCCAAATCGTTGTATTGAAGATTTCCGTATTAGCGTCTTCAAATAATACGCCGAAATTCATTGTTTTGTCCGCCATGTTTCAACGAAGAATGAGGCTTGCGGAAAAAGCTTGTTCATTTCATTTATATATTTTGGCGGGAAAATTGACGGCGACGGTAGAGCATTGTGCTAAATAGCTCAGAGCATGTTTATTTCATACTACAGAATATAGTCCTCTCGGCGCGTCCCGCGTCTTGAGGACTATATTCCGTAGTATGAAATAAAAATGCTCTAACCTATACAAAAACATAAAATACATATTATACATGTAGATCTATATAACATCTTGTCTATGAACACCTCTCTTTGTAATATAAATGCACACATTACTTACAGTAGAAAATGTACTAAGCGATCCTTTATTTAATGAGCTTAGGAGTCTTAAAAAGCAGGCGGTTGCTTAATGCAGGGCAAAAGTAATGCAGAAAGCTCCTATAGGAGCTTTTTGTATTACTTTAGCCCTGTATTAAGCTACAGCTTGGGTTTTTATGGCCGCTTAAGAAACGTTCTACTGTATATAAACTGACGCAGTTTCACATCTTTGAACACAGGACTGATCCAGAGATCAAAAGACCTAGAGATACGATCGATGTTTAAAACCTTTTCAGACAGAGTAGATTTAGATCAAACAGAGCCGTCTAAATCAGAACCTGCTGCAGAACCTGTTTGTTTATAGAATACTGCAGAATTTATTCTATAGTTTTAGTAGTAGCAAAACATTCTCTTTTTTCAGATACCATTATTGAAAATCATCTAATCTAGATCAAATTAATATTTTAGATGTAAACATTTCTTACACGAAATTTCATGAGGTAAATGAGGATAAGGATAGTGCCTTAAACTTCGTCTCTCTCTCTCTCTCTCTCTCTCTCTCTCTCTCTCTCTCTCTCTCTCTCTCTCTCTCTCTCTCACACACACACACACACACACACACACACACACACACACACACACACACACACACACACACACACACACACACACACACACACACACACACACACACACACACACACACACACACACACACACAAACACGTCTATTAAATTTCATATTTTGTCTGTCATGAATTTGGATATTTTAGACAGATAACTGTTTAAATGGTGAAAGTCATGCAGAAAGCTCTAGGAGCTTTCTGCATGACTTTCACCCTGCATTAAGCAACCACCTGTCTCCAAGACCGATATTTATAATAAATTGAACGTCCGGTTTAGAGAAGTTTTACTGTAGGCTACATGTCATGTGAGTGCGTGCTTCATTAGTGCTTCTGGTGTTGCCGATGATCCGTGTGTCATTTTCTTTAATTCCCTACCTGACTCCTGACATTGACTCTATTTTAAATAGTTTTGTATTTTTCTAGAGAAGCAACTTGGTCAGAATTGCACGGTACACAAGGAATGTGTTGGACAGAACACTCGGTGCAACGGTCAGTGCATGTGCACTTTAGGATATACGAAAGAACAGAGAAACCAGACAGTCATTTGTTCAGGTGAGTTAAATACATGAACATCAAAACCCCTCCAAACCAGACGTTTGTACAAATGTCCGTCTTGGATACTAGTGGCAGCTTAATGCAGGGTGAAAGTCATGCAGAAAGCTCCTAGAGGAGCTTCCTGCATGACTTTCACCCTGCATTAAGCAGCCACCTGGCTAAAAGTATCTAAATTCTTCTCTACTAGAATTCTGGTTTAGAGGGGTTTTACTGTATTTACCTGTTCATTTATGACATTATAAGAATCTTCTAATTAATATTCATTCAAGTCATTATTTCTTGCATGAATATTCATCAAATAAATAAAAACTTACGCGTGCCTCGTTGTAAATGTCTATTTGCACCCGCCCAGATATGCAGTATTGATCAATCTAAGTTGCATTTGAAGATGTGCTTCTTCTAGGGTTATTTTATCGAACCTGGGGAGCTTCCTGTCTAAAATACCGATATTTATACTAGATTGAACGTCCGGTGTATAGGGTTTTACTGTATGTTGAATAAGTATTATTCAATTTCTTTTCAGGCACCCAGCGCCAATGGCTACATACGAATTTACTGTATGTTTTCGTTTTGGTCATAATAGAAGTGTTCCGTCAACATTGAAAATCTCGAAATACTATTTCCTGTAACCATTTTCTTTATATAAACGCGTTTTCATGCCTTTGCAAACAGAATAAATCAAGGTCAGATGGCTCCTTTACGAGCCGTCTGAACAGGTTCTGCTCTGTTTGCTGAACGATATTATATACATGTAGATATGATTCTACATTTTCTGGCATGGCCAAAAGTTTCTGTGTTCATGAGCTATTATAACAATAAATATAATAAATAGTCATAATTTCATTATTTCTGACATGATAATTCAGATAAAGGGTTAACCTTTTACGATATGCCCATGCATTTGTAAATAGAGTATAGACACAGATCAGATGTTCCCTGTAGGTGCCGTCTGGACCGGGTTTGCTCTGTTAGCTGGTGGAATAATACAAATATGATTCTACTATATTTGCCATGAAGCAATATAGACCTAATTCTACAGTCCATGTGTTCATGTTCCATTAACCCATTCCCTCATATTGACGACTTTTGACGACTCTGTAGAAGCCACTTTTTGAAACAATTGTAATAAATAGAGCATTTGCTCCTATAGGAGCAAATGCTCCATTTATCACAATGGTTTGAAACTACAAAATTCTGAAAATTTCCTTTTCTCTAATTAATGCTCCTTTTGGGTAGATTTATTCAAATATGTTCTATCTAAAAATAGCCTATGAGGTAATGGGTTAAAAATCAGCTAAGGAATACCCACGGTGTCGTTAGTTATTAAATAAATATCGGGGGTCCAGATAAGATGCGTAAATTCAAACATTTTCAAGAATAGCTCCTTTATTTCTCCTCCAAACTCTTTAGAATCGTCTCATCTTGTTCAAAACTGTTTGCAATTCAAGTTCATCACAATGTGTTCCGTAGAGCTGAAAGAGTGCATTCTTTCAAAACAGAGACATTATTGTCTGCAAAACTCTTGCTTGTCATATTTCTGACGATACATTTTGTTTTGCTTTCCATTTCTTTTTCACAACTTGGTCTGATTATCGACTAGTATAGACGCTGATTCACGTATCGTGTCATCTGGATCCAAACTTTTATTTTTTACAAGGCCTGTGACAAATTCACTCTCAATATATAATATCCTATGGGCCAAACTCATGAAGGCTTTTCCAGGGCAACAGATGAAGGCGCGTGCTCAAATACTAAAATCGCCCTTTCTCCACCAAACCCTATATTTTGACCACTCTTCGAGACTATTCTAAAGAGTGTTCACAACATAGGGTTTGGTTGAGAAATAAAAGAAGTTATTATTGAAAATGTTTAACCCTTTCCCTAATGTAAGCTCATTTTGACGCATCTGCAAACAGAGTAGACAAAGATCAGACGGAGCAGTCTGATCAGGATCTGCTCTGTTTGCTTATGGTGTAATATAGATATGATTCTTCAGCTTCTGCCTGAGCCAGAATGACATGTGTTCATATGCCATTATAAAAAATTACCTTATTGATATTCATGACGTCATTATTTCCTACATGAATATTCATCATGGAAAGGGTTAATTTACGCATCTTATCTGGACCTCTGATTCTCCCGAATAGATTGGCTCCAGATCAGACATTTGACGTATCATCATCATCAGATCTGTTAATGAAACTTTACCGAGAAAATAATCAGCAACTTCTTCAAACGCTGTCTGATCAGGATCTACTATGTTTTCAGATGCGTAAACAATAAAGG
This sequence comes from Azorinus chamasolen, assembly GCA_963576725.1. Lineage (NCBI taxonomy): Eukaryota > Metazoa > Mollusca > Bivalvia > Cardiida > Solecurtidae > Azorinus > Azorinus chamasolen. The sequence continues at coordinate 34,135,724 of OY755238.1, read as the reverse complement.
TTAGACTATTGGTTCAATTCCGTTTCATAAAACGGGAAAATACAGAAGGGAAATAACTCTTTCATAGCAAACTAATGCGTTTAGATGAGTTGTTTCCCTTTTCGACAAAAAAGTTCAGTAAACCTCGCCATTGTCTGTTCTTGAAGTATCGGTCATTGAAACAATTCAATTCGCAAGGAAAAACCACTGTTCGAATATCCTTCCTGTGTGTATGTGCCAACTTCTAGTACATTAAGTATTAGTACAAACACAATAACCCCCTCTCCACCTAGTGTCTCAACTACTAGTACTCTACAATAACCCCCTCTCCACCTAGTGTCTCAACTACTAGTACTCTAAATATAAGAACACACACAATAACCCCCTCTCCACCTAGTGTCTCAACTACCAGTACTCTAAATATAAGAACACACACAGCAACCCCCTCTCCACCTAGTGTCTCAACTACTAGTACTCTAAATATAAGAATACACAATAACCCCCTCTCCACCTAGTGTCTCAACTACTAGTACTCTAAATATAAGAATACACAATAACCCCCTCTCCACCTAGTGTCTCAACTACTAGTACTCTAAATATAAGAACACACACAGCAACCCCCTCTCTACCTAGTGTCTCAACTACTAGTACTCTAAATATAAGAACACACACAATAACCCCCTTTCCACCTAGTGTCTCAACTACCAGTACTCTAAATATAAGAATACACAATAACCCCCTCTCCACCTAGTGTCTCAGCTACTAGTACTCTAAATATAAGAACACACACAATAACCCCCTCTCTACCTAGTGTCTCAACTACTAGTACTCTAAATATAAGAATACACAATAACCCCCTCTCCACCTAGTGTCTCAGCTACTAGTACTCTAAATATAAGAACACACACAATAACCCCCTCTCTACCTAGTGTCTCAACTACTAGTACTCTAAATATAAGAATACACAATAACCCCCTCTCCACCTAGTGTCTCAGCTACTAGTACTCTAAATATAAGAACACACACAGCAACCCCCTCTCCACCTAGTGTCTCAGCTACTAGTACTCTAAATATAAGAACACACACAATAACCCCCTTTCCACCTAGTGTCTCAACTACCAGTACTCTAAATATAAGAACACACACAGCAACCCCCTCTCCACCTAGTGTCTCAACTACTAGTACTCTAAATATAAGAACACACACAATAACCCCCTCTCCACCTAGTGTCTCAACTACTAGTACTCTAAATATAAGAACACACACAGCAACCCCCTCTCCACCTAGTGTCTCAACTACTAGTACTCTAAATATAAGAACACACACAATAACCCCCCTCTCCACCAGGTTCTATTTATATACATGTACTTTCATTTGGCACCATTTTGAAAATCTTATATCAATACTGACATTTTAGCAAATAGTGTAAACCCTGCACTGCAAAGTCTGCACTATTTGTCTTCGTCTTTCAGTCTGAATACTAAGCGTAAGTATTCATAAAAGGAAATTATTCATACATGTATTATAATTACATGTATAATTACATGTACGTACTATGAAAATCCATAATATAATTATACAGTGATAACAGAATGCTGCATTGTGAGAGACTTATACCCTTACACCGCTGAAAAAACCGAGTCTGCTCAAATTTGTATCTGGTGCAAATTTTTACCTACTTCTGAATCGACCAAGCTTTTGAGAAACTATTGACCGAGTGTCAAACAGCTTGGATCCTGATGAGGTTCCGATTTAATCGGCGCCTCATCTGGATCCAAGCTGTTTGCAATTGCGACTTAGGCCACAGTTAGTGGGTTAAGGGTTAATTGTTGATGTATTCTGTAGACATATGTATTATCATATGCAGTAGAATCTCTCTTAAGCGACACATTAACCCTTTCCTTCATATTAACGCATTTGCCACACCTCTGCAAACAGAGTAGACCCAGACCAGACGGCTATTATATGAATGACGATAGCAATTATCAATATGATGATGATGTCAGTGGTCATTTCGATGATGGTGTCAATGATAATTGTGGTGATGGTAATGTCAATGATCATTGTCATGATGATGTGAGTGATAATTGTGATAATGATGTCAGTGATCATTGTGATGATGATGTCAGTGATCATTGTGATTATAATGTCATTGATAACTGTGATCCTTGTTATGATGATGGCAATGATCATTTAAATTATGATTGCAGTTATTATTGTGATAATAATGGCAACAATCATTATGATGATGATGTCAATGGTCTTAATGATGTTATTGTGATAATGATTGTAATGCATGCTCATTGTGATAATGATGACACTAATCATGGTGATGATGCTGTCAGTGATCATTGAAATGATGACACTGATTATTTTACTGATGATGCCAATGATAATTTTGATGATGTCAATGATCATTTTGATGATGTGATCAATGATAATTTTGATGATAATATCAATGATCATTTTGATGATGTCAATGATCAGTTTAATGATATTGTCAATGATAATTGTTATGGTGATGTCAATGAGCATGTTGATGATGATGGCAATGACCATTTTCATGATGATCACTGATAACGGCATCTACGACAATGACGACGATGATTATGATGATGATGGGGGTTATGCTGGTGATGATGGTGATTCTGCTGCTGATGATGATGATGATGGGGATTATGATGGTGATTATAAAAAGCAAGGCACACAAATGTAAGGAAGTGGGTGGGGAAATCATATGGAGATGCTTTCCAGTCTTGTGCTCATTGGATTCTAATCATTGGTCTACAAATTCAAAGTAGACTGATATCATACACAAGCAGGCCATATGATCGACGCAGCATATCAATTTACAATTAAGATCGTCAGTGTTCTTAGATCAGTGCGCAACAGATGGTTTAACGTGGTGAACTAAGACAAGTTGGAAATGTTGATATTCCTCTTAGCTATGAGTTAAAAACCAATAACTTGTGCACCTGATTTTATCCCATTACCTCGTGAATATTCGTGAAAGAATTAATTACTGAACGCCAATTAACTGAAGCTTGAAAAAGGCATCTGAACACATGGTGTTTCACCATCAAAGAAACTATAGATTCGGACACAGTTGAGTTTCGATATCTCGAACTTCAAGATACATACACATTAGTTCGAGATAACAGATGTTCGAGTGATCCGATTTCTTATCTAAATAAATATCACAAGTTCACAGCTTAGTGCAGGTTGAAAGTAATGCTGAAAGCTCCTACAGGAGCTTTCAGCATTGCTTTCGACCTGCATTAAGCTGTCTCACGTGTTTCTAGATATGTCTGGGTAGGTAGAACAATTCTGTATTGTAAATTGGGAAGGACCGAACTTTTAGTTCGAGTTATCCAGATGTTTGAGTTATCGCAGTTCAACTGTATTTACAATCCATCACATAAACATGTAGTTCATATCAAGATCAGACGGCTTCTTTACCATGGCAGAAACTGTAGAACAAGCTCAAAACAATGACACCAGTAAACACAGAAAACCCTGATCAGACGATGACTACACGAGCCGTCTGACCTGGGTCTACTCTGGTTTCAAAGGTGTAAAATGGAACAAATGGTTATCCTTTATATTGTTGAACTCCGATATCTCGAACTCGGATAACTCCAAGTTCTGTATAACTCGAAGTAAAAGTTCGATCCTACCAAAATGTACAATACATGTACTGAATAGTTCTTAAATGTATTACTACGTACATATAGAAACACCTGTGGCAGCTTGATGCAGGTCGAAAGTTATATTTCACAAAAGCTCCTACGGGAGCTTTCAGCATTATTTTATACCTGTATTAAGTTGTAAACTTGAGAAATTGTCCAGATTAAAAATCAGATGTATCGATCATCTGTTATCTCAAAGTAATTTGTATGGTCCCTTGGAGCTCGAGATATTGCAGTTCAGCTGTACAGTAAAACATCTCTATAACGGCCACTAAAGTACATAAGGTATTTTGTGTTAAAGGCAGGTGGATGCTTAAAGCAAGGTGGAAGTAAAACAGAACGCTCCTATAGGAGCGTTCTGTTTTACCTTCACCTTGCTTTAAGCAACCACCTGCCCAAAATATCAATTAATTAACACAATTTAGTGGTCGTTATAGAGAGGTTTTACTGTGCTTTACTGACACATGTCAGTGTAAACGTATGCAAAACTGTTTAGATCCTGGTTAATGCACAGTCGGCTGAGCGGTCATTCGGACAGAAATTAAACTATAACTAGGTATTACTTTTATTAGACGTCGATTTACTCCAAACTTGTAAAATATAATCGCCAACCGTTTACACTATATATACACGCATATTAATAAATACATTGCTTCTTAGGCTATTTTTAGATCCGACCTCTTTCAATCGGTAGGTGATGAAGACAGCTGGTTGAAGACAAAATAATGCAATAAATCCCAAAATGGAACTTTCTGCAATGTTTCTGTTTGTCACTAAGCAATTCAGTTGACATTCGATATCTCGAACTTCATTGGACCATACAGCTTGGGTCGATGAAACTTTTCAACGAAGTTGCCAGATTCACTACTGCGTCTCTTTCTGTTTTTTTCTCTTTGGTGATCCACTTTTGAATTATGACACAAACGTCAGTATAGTTGACACTGTTCACCGGTTTATCCAAACCTCGAAACGGTTCTGAGAAATTCGGTAGCACTCTCTTTCTTCTGCTTGTGCTGGTTCTACTCGGAATCTTATACCTCTCTTCATATATGTGTCAGTCATTTGCTTTTTTTCTCTAAGTAACCATTTTTTCTTAAATTATTTGCACAGTCGGATATTCTGCTGAAATAACTGATTTGGTTATAAATTCCATTGCAATTATTCTAGTTTAATATTTTGCATTACTTTCTGTATAAGGCGAGTGTAGATGATACGGTGTTGGGAGAAAAACACAATAAGCAGTTTTGCTTTCGTTTCAATCCTTTTTTTGTTTGTTTTCCTTTGTGTTTGTACAATATTTATGCAAATATTTACAAATAAAGTATGTTTAAACCACGGAACCATACAAATTACTTTGAGATAACAGAAAATCGATTAATCTGGACAATTTCTCAAGTTCACGGCTCAATACAGGTCAAAAGTAATGCTGAAAGCTCCTGTAGCATTACTTTCGATCTCCGTTAAGCTGTCTCGTGTTTCTAGATATGCATAACGATGCAATTTAGAACAATTCTATATTGCGTTATTCCGAAGTTCGAGTTATCCGAATTCGAGATATCGAGATTCCATTGTATTTACAAATGGATATGTAGATATCCAGTCAGTAAGATGGGTATGTCTTGTACGACATGCAAAATCGACCAATCTTAAATCTCCCCTTTTAGATACAAATGTATCTCATATACTCTTAAGACAATATTTTATAGACTTTCTGAAAATAACGGTTTACATCACCACGTATATTCTTATTCTAGAACAATAGAACTCGTATATTCTTGTTCTAGAACAAGATTTTGATATCACGAACAGTATGCGGAACTTAAACGAACAAGAATGTTGTCTAAAACGTGGACGAATAACATTGGCGACATCGGTACTTTGTTGTTTAATTTTAAGTTGTTTTCACAACCTACTACTTTTAATATTGTATCAATTTTAGAGACTGTAATTATTCACTGCATAGATACGCAATTTAATGTTCAGTTCAACTTCGATATCTCGAACTTCAAGGGACCATAAAAATTAGTTCGAGATAACAGAGGTTCGAGTCATCCGATTAATAATATGACCAATATCTCAAGTTCACAGCTTAATGCAGGTCTAAAGTATTGCTGAAAGCTCCTGTGGGAGCTTTCAGCAATACTTTAGAACTGCATTAAGTTATCATATGTGTTTCTAGATATATGTAGTGATACATTTTAGAACAATTCTGTATTGTATATTTTGGAAGGACAGAACTTTTAGTTCGAGTTATCCCAAAGTTCGGGTTAACCGAGTTCGAGATATCGAAGTCCAACTGTATATGCAAACAGAGCGGACCCAGATCGGATGGCTCCTGTATGAACCGACTAGACAGGGCTGCTATGTTTGCTTATAAAATAATACAGAGCTGGTTCTAGTTTATGTCGTAGCAAACTTCATATGTCTATGTGTCGTTATAGATACCAGCTAATTAATATTAATGACGTGTTTATATTTGAATGATTATTTATGAAGTACATGTATATGCCAAGGCTAATCACAATGGACACCCAATAATTGCGCTGGTTTGCTGTGGTCATTTTTGTTCGGATGATTGCACCCACCTGTCATCTTGTGGACTCAACGGAGCAAGCAAGAGTCCCATCAGGTGACCGCCAGCCCATATGATCGACCAGTCCAAATACTCGTCAGTAATTGGTTCATAATGAGGGATGAATTTCAGTGGTTCAGTCATATCTTCACGCGCGATGTAACTGCAATTGTCGTCTGTAAAATGTGTCAGCTGCTGCCTACAGTAAAACTATATAGTCTACATCTTTAAAACCTACAGTAAAACCAGTCTACATCAGTAACACCTACAGTAAAACTATGTCAGTAAAACCTACAGTAAAACCAGTCTACATCAGTAACACCTACAGTAAAGCCATGCATGCAGTCTACAACAGTAAACCTACAGTAAAACCAGTCTATATCAGTAAAACCTACAGTAAAACCAGTCTACAACAGTAAACCTACAGTAAAACCAGTCTATATCAGTAAAACCTACAGTAAAACCAGTCTACAACAGTAAACCTACAGTAAAGCCATGCATGCAGTCTACAACAGTAACACCTACAGTAAAACCAGTCTATATCAGTAAAACCTACAGTAAAACCAGTCTACAACAGTAAACCTACAGTAAAACCAGTCTACAACAGTAAAACCTACAGTAAAACCAGTCTACAACAGTAAACCTACAGTAAAACCAGTCTACAACAGTAAAACCTACAGTAAAACCAGTCTATATCAGTAAAACCTACAGTAAAACCAGTCTACAACAGTAAACCTACAGTAAAACCAGTCTACAACAGTAAACCTACAGTAAAACCAGTCTACAACAGTAAAACCTACAGTAAAACCAGTCTATATCAGTAAAACCTACAGTAAAACCAGTCTACAACAGTAAACCTACAGTAAAACCAGTCTACAACAGTAAACCTACAGTAAAACCAGTCTACAACAGTAAACCTACAGTAAAACCAGTCTACAACAGTAAACCTACAGTAAAACCAGTCTACAACAGTAAAGCCTACAGTAAAACCAGTCTACAACAGTAAAGCCTACAGTAAAACCAGTCTACAACAGTAAAGCCTACAGTAAAACCAGTCTACAACAGTAAAGCCTACAGTAAAGCCAGTCTACAACAGTAAAACCTACAGTAAAACCAGTCTACAACAGTAAAGCCTACAGTAAAGCCATGCATGCAGTCTACAACAGTAAACCTACAGTAAAACCAGTCTACAACAGTAAAACCTACAGTAAAACCTGTCTACAACAGTAAAGCCTACAGTAAAACCAGTCTACAACAGTAAAGCCTACAGTAAAACCAGTCTAAAACAGTAAAGCCTACAGTAAAACCAGTCTACAACAGTAAAGCCTACAGTAAAGCCATGCATGCAGTCTACAACAGTAAACCTACAGTAAAACCAGTCTACAACAGTAAAACCTACAGTAAAACCAGTCTACAACAGTAAAGCCTACAGTAAAACCAGTCTACCACAGTAAAGCCTACAGTAAAACCAGTCTAAAACAGTAAAGCCTACAGTAATACCAGTCTACATCATTAAAACCTACAGTAAAACCAGTCTACATCAGTAAAACCTAAAGTAAAACCATTCTATATCAGTAACGCCTACAGTAAAACCAGTCTACATCGGTAAAACCTACAGTAAAACCATTATATATCAGTAAAACCTACAATAAAACTATGTCAGTAAAACCTACAGTAAAACCAGTCTACAACAGTAAACCTTCAGAAAAGCCAGTCTACAACAGTAAAACCTACAGTAAAACCAGTCTACAACAGTATAACATATAGTAAAACCAGTCTACAACAGTAAAACCTACAGTAAAACTATATCAGTAAAACCTATAGTAAAATCAGTCTACAACAGTAAAGCCTGCAGTAAAACCAGTCTAACATCTAACCAAGGCTTCTATTTTTCAATGCAGATTTAAGCTTAATGCAGGACAAAAAGGGGCTTTCTGCATTATTTCCATCCTCATTTAAGTAACCACCTGCTCTTGTAGATCGCCATGTTGATGCATTATACGGTCGTTATATGCAGGTTCTACTATTGTCTAGAATTTCTCCATTTTTTACATCCATTAATCAGCTTCTTCTTTTCATCTTAATTACCCCCTTTATTTCATGATTATTCATATACAGTTGAACTTCGATATCTCGACCTTCAAGGGACCATTAAAATTAGTTCGGGATAACAGAGGTTCGAGTCATCCGACTTATAATCTGATCAATATCTCAAGTTCACAGCTTAATGCAGGTCTAAAGTAATGCTGAAAGCTCCTGTTTGGAGCTTTCAGCAATACTTTAGAACTGCATTAAGCTATCACATGTGTTTCTAGATAAATGTAGTGATACATTTTAAAACAATTATGTATTGTATATTTTGGAAGGACAGAACTTTTAGTTAGTACGAGTTATCCCGAAGTTCGAGTTAACCGAGTTCGAGATATCGAAGTCCAACTGCAGTGTCATATGAAAAAGAGATTTTTGGCACCGAACCTGAAAATCAGATCTGTATGTATTCCACAAGCCAGAGACATATACATACAATGTATGTGCATGTCTCTGCACAAGCAAACCAGGCAGACTCTGATCAGACGACTTCTACAGGAGCTGTCTGATCTGAGCTTACTCTACGTCAGTGAGAAACAGGGTTAGGCAGACACCTGCTTTGAAAGACGCACTGGACTACTTGAAAGGGGCGGTCAATAAACCACGTTTTACGGTATTTTTACAATATATAATTCTTCACGAAAATGTCCCATCTGGATAATGCACGTCTCTGTATACGTGTGGTGTATGGACCAGCTTCAATGTTATTATTCTATCATAATTGATTAATAAACTCTTTCGATGCCACGCTTTTTCGTCTGTAAAATATGTCGTCTGCTTCAACTTTCACTTTTGATTTTTCTTCATTTTACTTCCAAACAAACCGAAATCACTGTGACAAACAGTTTGTATGCTGATGAGATGCCGAATTACTCGGCATCTCATCTGGATCTGAACTGTTTGCATAGGTAATTAAAGAAATTATTTGACAGAGAAATAGTTAAATGAATGGTGACATCTGGGGGTAAAAGAGTCAGGTCGATTTTACCTGATTTATTTTTCGTATCCTTCTTTGTTTAAAGCTCTTTCCATCAATTTATTCAGCAATTCCGCAAACAAATTCCCTATTCATGTTTCTTTTTTTACCTTTTCTGTCAATGACGTTGAATTTGTTTGCATATTTCTTGTTCATGACCTGTGTGGCTTTCTGTACAATGACCCTCAAACCGCTAGGAAAAAAAATATCTGCTCGGATTTATATCTGGGACAAGTTCAACTACACTGTGCACCCAATTCGATCAAGTTTTGAGAAGCTATTTCAACCGAGTGACAAATAGCTTGGATCCTGATGAGACGCCGAGTTACTCGGCGTCTCATCTGGATCCAAGCTGTTTGTAAAAGCGAGCCGTGTCCCGAAAAGCGGAATATGGATTAATATCTGAGAGAGCATGTAAGAACGTTTTAACTTCTTTTGAGCTCGTTTCCGATTTGGGTCATTTTAATCCTTGCGCGTTCTTTTTCATGGTGAAGAATAGCTTGGCGACAGGTGTCATGGCAACACGTGCTCTTCTTATTGCCATGTATTTACCTCTTGCATGCTGGGTAATTTTGTCGTAGGTTTTTTTTTACACTGATCGTAACGTTTTTTTCATGTTTTAAAAAAAATCTTCAAATGTTCATTAAGAAAAAAAACCCAAAACACACAAACGATTAAATATTATTACAGTTTATATGTCGATTTACTTTGAGTTTTGAATCTTGATCAAAATACAAGACGGATGTCCCTAGCATGTATCAAATACCTTTTAATAGGTCTTTGCATGTATAGAGCGTTATCCGGCAAATATAGCTGGAAAAATAATATCGGTATCAATATGTGTGCATGCTGCAAACAAAGTCGTGAAAACAGTCGTATGCAGTTTGGATCCAGATGAGATGCCGTGTTTCTTGACATCGAACAAGGATCTGAACTGTTTGACACCCTGATCCTGGGGTTAACCCTTGGCTCCATTAATATTCATGTAAGAAATAATGACACTATGAATATTAATTAGATTATTTGTCTATAAAGGCACAGGAATTTTAAGCAGAAACTGCAGAATCATACCTTTATTATGCCATGAGCGAACAGGGCAGACCCTGTTCAGACGGCTCCTACAGGAGCCGTCTGATCTGGGTGTATTCGGTTTGCAGTAGAGTAAAGGGTTAAGCATAGACTGTAGAAACCTCTGTTTTGAATAAGATCGTAATTTGATTCACATACTAAAGGTAGATGGTTTTACAGGTTCACTGCCAACTTTTGTCGTCTGCAAACTTTGTCGTCTGCTTCAGTTTCTACTTTTTTTTAAAAATATTTTTCTTCATTTTTGTGTAAAAAAACCAGTCATAGTAGCAAACAGTTTGGATCCTGATGAGACGCCGAGTTACTCGGCGTCTCATCTGGATCCAAACTATTTGCATAGGTAATTACAGATGCGACATTGGCAACGAAAGAGTTCACTTTTTTGTACGCTGAGTATTCGTTGAGCGGCAACCACATGTTTCCACTATACTTCTCATATATATTTGTCTTCCATTTATCCTTTAACAAACAAACACCGTTAATCAGTTTGGATCATGATAAGATACCGAGTCACTCGGCATCTCATCTGGATCCAAACTATTTGCATAGGTTATCGCGAATTCGCCACTCACACGCAAAGAGTTAAGAAGCAAGTAACAGGTTGCTTTGTAGGCCGTCATTTAACCATGTCAACGTTGATTTTTCAGAGTGGGATAGTTCATCATTGTTTATTGGAAGAGTTGATACAGCATGAAAGGGTAAACTTTGCGAGGAATTTGAAGGGCAAATAGTGGAGACCTTGATCAGAGGATGTCTTTAGGAGTCCTCTGATCCGGGTCAACATTCTATGCACAGATAGTGCACTGGTTTCCCGCATTCAAAGGGTTTATATTGAACTAGGGCTTGTATTGTTGGAACCAGAGAAAGAAAATGGCAACATTTGCACCAGTGTGTATCACGAATGGGACCCTGTTTCCACCAAGGTAACCAAACCAAATTTGAGTACACCACGAAGCAGTCCCTATTCAAGACCAATTATTTGCTTTTCTCTAGTTAATGCTCATTTTTGGTAGATTCATTCAAAGAGGTTGTATCTAAAATAGCCTATAGGTAAAATAGGTAAAATAGCCTAAAGGGTTAATCAAATATTAGAATATCACGTATCAGTCCCTATTTCTTGACAAAATATTAATATACAATGAACCAGTCCTTTTTTCTGACAAAAATAAGTAAACAGTACACCCCTATTTCTAAACTAAATATTAGTTCGCCATGAACCAGTCACTATTTATAAATGAAATGTCAATACAACACGAACTAGTCGATTTTTTAAACCAAATCTTACTACACCACGAAATAGTCCCTATTTCCAAACCAAATATTAGGACGCCACGAACTAGTCCCTATTTCCAAACCAAATATTAGGACACCACGAACTAGTCCCTATTTCCAAACCAAGTATTAGGACACCACGAACTAGTCCCTATTTCCAAACCAAATATAAGTACAGTACAACCCCTCTAAAGCCACAATTAATGAATAAACATGAGTGTCTTTAAATATGTGGTAGCTTAATGGGAGCTTTCTGCATAACTTTCGTCCCGCATTAAGATACCACCTGCCTCTATGACCTAGAATAAGACGGTTTTTTGTAGTCGCTTTAGAGTTTACTAAGTATCACGAGTTAACACGTGTTTCTATCACGGTAAAAGCACATATGCCCTTCGCATGCTATGTCTCAACCCAAACAAATGAGACACAGTTTATGGAAATCGGTGGTCAAGTAAGCTTTCAAGGACAATCGCAGTGAATGAACCCATCGATTTTTAGCAGATTTATTTTTCATTTTGTTATGTTTGGGTCAGAAAACTATCTTTTGATATTTTTTAGATAGTTATGACAAGTGATTAAAAAAATGATGTATTTGTGATAGAGTTGTTGTTGTTGTTCAGACATAGCATGCGAAGGACACATGTGGGTAAAAGTACCAAACGATTGTACACCAGGTTCCCGCTAACGCAACCATAACACTGATTAAACCTTTCCCTGTTCAATACGAGGTGCATTTCAGAAGTAATGCAACTGCATCGTGTAATACATGGGTTCTAATTTATTTACGAGACATACCTTCAAAGCAATCGCCATTGCTACGTACACGTGACCTATAATGTCTACCAGCTAAATGTGTGTTTTTCTTCAATCTAAGAAACAAAAATAGTTACATGGAGCTAGGTCTGGTGAATAGGGTGCACGTGGAAGAACTTGAACCCTTTCCTCGTCCAAAACACGAGATCACAACAACAGACTTATGGACAGGGGCATTGTCGGGCAGCCGGGATTGGTGCTTAAACCCGGTGTTTGGACGCCGATTAAAATAGTGTTGTTTAAGTTTATTCAACACTTTCTCACTATAAGATAAGCCAGTCATAGACATTCTAGTTGGTAAAGCAAGTTGAAAAACTGGACCACGGATATCAAAGAAAATAACAAACGCTGCTTTCTTGCCACTTTTAATTCCTTTGGCTATTGAAGGGCGGTGGCGGTGTTTGGTAGCCCATATTTTCCTGATAGGCTAAAACAAGTTAACCTATGTCTCATCTTGAGTAATAATGTCATAAAACTGCTTTCATCGGTGTTTTGGAAACATTTTGAGCAGTTTTCTGGCTGTTTCCAATCGGACACATTTTTGCTCGTCCGACAATAAATAAGCGATCCATCTAGCTTTAATTCGCCTCATTTTCAAGTACATGTACATGTATGCGGAATACACTTGCGGCTGAAAGGCCGAACCTACTAGCTATCTGAAGAACAGTTAGACTTAGACTTGACCACATCGCATACTTTTTTAATCATATTACTTGCAGTGGCACTACAATGACGTCCTGTGTTTTGTGCATCATTAATAGAGTCACAACGGCTTTTAAACTTCTTAACCCATCGTGTGACTGTGGCATACGGCACTTCATTCTGCCCATGAATATCACACAATTCATCAAAACTCTCCTTCGCAGATGAGTTACTCGGTATCTCATCAGGATCAGAACTGTGATAAAGTTTTTTTTTAAAGAAACAGAACATAAATATTAATCAGTTAAATGGTTAACATACAGTGGAATCTCGATAACTCGAATCGGAATAACTCGAACTCGGATAGCTCGAACTCGGATAACTCGAACTTCGATATAATTCCAATTAAATATTCGATTCATTCCAATATTTGTAATACATAATTGTTCCAAAATTTACCACTACACATTAATCATGTTAATATCTATAAACACACGCAACAGCTTAATGCAGGTCGAAAGTAATGCTGAAAGCTCCTACAGGAGCTTTCAGCATTACTTTCGAACTGCATTAAGTTGTCACATCGCGAAAGTTCCCAAGTTAGAAATAGGCTTACTCGAACTGTAGATGTAATTTGTACATTCCCTTAACCCAGTCCCTCATAGGTTATTTTTAGATCAACCTTCTTTGAATAAACCTACCGAAAAGGGGCATTTACTAGAGATTTTTGTTTTAGAATTGTGTAGGTTTGAAACTATTGTGATAAATAGAGCATTTGCTCCATAGGAGCAAATGCTCTATTTATCACAATGGTTTCAAAAAGTGACTTTTACAGATGCGTCAAAAGGCGCCAGTATGATGGAATGGGTTAAAGTTCGAGATATCGTGGGTTCCACTGTACATATATCAATAACTCGGATAAGCAGCTGTTAACCTAGTGCTAGGGTATTGAATACAACGCTAGTCAACCCCTTCCCTCGCGAATAGTCATGTAAGAGATAACGACGCCATGAACATTTTATCATGGTTTATATGAATACAGTTGAACTTCGATATCTCGAACTCGGGTAACTCGAACTTCGGGATAGCTCGAACTTCAAGTTCGGTACTTCCAAAATCTTACGATACAGAATTGCTCTAAAATGTATCACTACGCATATCTAGAAACACAGTTCACAGTTTAATGCAGGTCTACATTTATACTGAAAGCTCCTACAGGAAAGCTCCTACTCATTACTACAGCATTACTGTAGACCTGCATTGAGCTGTGAACTTGAGAAATTGTCCAGATTAGAAATCGGATAACTCGAACGTCCGTTATCTCGAACAAATTTATATAACCCATTGAAGTTCGAGATATCGAAGCTCAACTGTATTTGTATTTTCTTAACCATTGCAGAAACTGTAGCACTAGATCTATATTATTCCATAAGGGAATAGTGCATATTCGGATTAGACGACTCATACAGCCGTTGTCTGATCTGGGTCTACTCTGTTTGCAAAGGCGTTAAGGGAAGCTCTATCAAGTAAAGGGTTAATCAGTATAACCTGTCGTTAAATCCTTTACCTGACGTAAACGCCTTATTCACGCCTTTACAAACAGAGTAGACCCAGATCAGGCGGCTCCTGTAAGAGAGATCTGGTCATAATCTGCTCGGTTGGCTGATGGAATTATATACATGTAGATGTGAGTCTACAGTTTTTGTCATGACCGAAATTCCCTGTTTTCATATACTACAGTGCTCCCTCTCTACAACGACACCCTTTGGGATACGAAGATTGTATGTGTTGTTCAGAGGGAGTTGTTACAGGGAGGGAAAATCAAACATAATTAGCTTGTTTGCAGATCCCCAGAAAAGTTGTATTTCGAGAACTAAAATCGTTATGCGTCAATCAAACCCTATGTTGTGACCACTCTTTAGAATCGCCACAACGTGACGATTCTAAAGAGTGGTCACAACATAGGGTTTGGTGGAGGCATAAAGAAAATACGATTGAAAAAATGTGTTTCTGGAGTATTGTTGTTTCGGAAACAGTGACATGCGTTGTTGTAAGGAGGGAATCGTTATTGAGAGGGTCGTTGTAGGGAGGGAGCACTGTATTACATAAACAAAATCAGCTAAACTGTAATTAATATTCATGATGTCTTTATATCCTATTACGAATATTTATGAGGGAAAGGTTAACCCCTAACACGCTATACTGTAAGTGATATGAACCCTTTCCTTCATATAAACTCATGTCATGCATTTGCAAACAGAGCAGACCAAGATCAGACGGGCCTTGTAGGATCAGGGTCTGCTCTGTTTGCTTATGGATTTATATAGATCTTGTCCTAAAGTTTCTCCCTAGGTAAAAATAAATCCTGCATTCTTGTTCCATTATAAGAACTTGGCTAATTAAATAATCTAATCAATATGTATGATGTCATTATGTCTTACATGAATATTCATTGAGTAAAAGATTAAAAATGTTGGAAGGCCTTATCGTCGTTCTTACATGTGGATGATATTTATATTTGTTATTAGAACAATGAATATCCAATACACTCATTTGAAACTGTACCATCCTCTGACGATAATAAACGAAGTTTGTCTCTACAAATACCTTTCTCAAATCATGTGTAAGAGATGAGATGTGAGACTTAACATTAATTAACTTTTTAGCAGTGTGTATGGGGTATTTATTTTTATTTACTGAGGAGACGGCCATAAAAACTGCTTCTCTGAGCGCGGTGACAAATTGCGGGAACCAGCCAAGCGGAAGTTTGTGATAGGCGCGCGCATTTAGCGTACCGGAGATTACCGTAAATTCTCGCGATAGCAATTAGGATGGAGTGGACAATTTATCTCAGCATCCAAAACCTGACCCTGGTGTCATATAAATGCCAATGTCATTTAGAGAAGCAAGTCGTAATCGCAGGTGCAGAGTAGACCCTTGTAAATGATGATATTTGCTAAATGAAGTATTTTTATTTGTTGTCATACTGTATTTGCTGGAAATTATATATATTTTTTTTGTATTGCCCCTTTACACCTGATGAATATTCAAGTAAGAATACATATGACACCATGAACATTTATTAGCCGAGTTTTTATGATGGTATATAAACAAAGGCATTTTAGTGATGGCAAAAACTAGAATCAGATCTATACATACAGTAAACCTCTCTATAACGGCCACTAAATTACATCAAGTATTTTGTGTTAAAGGCAGGTGGCCTAAATACCAACTAATTAACACAATTTAGTGGCCGATATATAAAGGTTTTACTGTAATTCCATTAGGAAGAGAGCAAACCCTTATCAGACGGTTCCTACATGAGATCTGGATCTACTCAATTTGCAGTGGGTTTGAAAGGTGTAAAAATTGATAAAAGGCTAAATATTCAATGGTAAAGATGTTATTAAAGCTACAAAATGTCAATCCATTCTTCACAGTCTCTCAAAAACTGGACATAGATATACAGTGCTGGACCAGATCAGTGAGCTCCTGAAGTAAATGTTTGAATAGCTGCAGTGTTTACTTCTGTGATTTTTGTTCAATCTCTCTATCTATCTATCTATCTATCTATCTATCTATCTATCTATCTATCTATCTATCTATCTATCTATCTATCTATCTATCTATCTATCTATCTATCTATCTATATCTGTCCCTCACTTCTCTCTCTTTCTCTCTCTTCATCTCTCCCTTTCTCTCTTCATCTCTCTCTATATATATATGTCTGTCCCTGTCTGTCTGTCTGCTCTCATGCATGTATAACTCGTTCTATGATGAGTTTTTAGATAAAATGGTCACTGATGTACAAAATTCGGCAGGTGTCGTTAACCATCCCTTTAACCTAAACTAGCATTGTCCTACAGTCTTCAGTCAATGAAAATTGTAAGCATGCAGCGACAGATTGAGCTGTTGATCAGGGTACATTCTGGTTTATACTCCTTTCCTAAGACACATATATGTATAATCAACACCACAAACCTATTTTGGAAGTCAGCAGTCAGGCAGTATGTTTCATTTTGCCATGACATGGCAAAAGACATATTTAAACCCCATTTGTGTCCAGCATACTGTAATCAGTCCATCTGGCAGGTATGTGGTCAACTTTGCTTTAATGTGTGTGATTTATTAAATTAAATTTCGGGCCGTGTTCTAATGGGTCATTTAGGCAACCATTAGTGCCACTTTGGTTAACAAGTGGTTGGTAATAACGCACGCGGTCATTAAAAATCCGGGCACTTGCTATACTCATACGAGCACTTGCTGCAATCATCCGGGCACTTGCTGTAATCGTGAAGTGATGGATAATCTGTCATGGAGACCTCTTCAGTCAAGTGTCATCTATTACGATGTGCGAGGTTGTACCTTTATGGTTAAAAATGTTGAAAAACAATAGGCAAATGGACGCTCCCAAAAGGGTGGTCGTTTCAATGGTTCATAACCCCTTTACCTGATAGAAGCGCCCCTTGATGCCTTTTTAAACAGAGTAGACTCAGATCAGACGGCTCCTATAAAAACGTTTGATCATGGTCTGCTCTGTTTGCTTATAGAATTATATAGATCTGATTCTACAGTTTCTGCCTTGGCAATACTTCCCGTGTACATATACCATGATAAAAGTTAAACTGATGAATATTCATGACGTCATTATTCTAACATGAATATTTATGAGGTAGAGTTAAAGTGTCCAGTGTAAAGCACTTGGTGGAATTTTAATCAATGATACAGTAGGACCCCTCTTATGTGACCACTTAATGAATAAACATGGGTTTATTTATAAGCAGGTGGTTGCCTAATGCAGAACAAAAGTAATACAGAAAGCTCCTCCAGGAGCTTTCTGTATTACTTTTGTCCTGCATTAAGCTACCACATGCATCTAGCTCCCAGAATTATACCTCTTTTAGATGGTCGCATTAGTGGGTTTTTACTGTAGTCACATTATCCTGACACCGAATTAACCAATCCCAGTACTGTACTCATGTGCTTGGAATTTAGTGAGGGAACGATTAGTACCAACTATAACCCCTTACTTCATTAATATTAATATTAGAAATAATGATATCATGAATATTAATTTAATGAATCATTAGTAACATATGAAGAAGTAAATGTTTGGGTCTGACAAAATTTCAAAACTCACATGTATATTATTCCATAATCAAACAAAACAGACCCTGACAGGTGCCCGTCTAAATATGGTCTGCTCTGTTTGCAAATATGTTAAAATGCGTATTTATGAAGTAAATGTTTAACATCGCTGGTATGATCTGACCAGGGAGTTTGGTATTATTGCTTTACTTGAAATCTGCTCACGTTTTAACACCGAAGCAACTTTTGAAGGGTGTATAGATATAATGTTTTAATATTTTGAATGTTGAATATTCAAAGTTAAAAGCACCATCCGTGTTTAACTAAAGAACCAATGCAGTAGGAAAGGGTATAATTTGTTAGGGATTTGAACTCACAAACAGTGCAGATCCTGATCTCAGAGCTCCTCTAACAACCTTCTGATATGGGTGTACACTCTACAATACAGTAAAACCCCGCTAATGCGACCACCTAAAATAAGTATAACTATGGATGCTAGATGCAAGTGGTAGCTTAATGCAGGACAAAAGTAATGCAGAAAGCTCTCTGCATTACTTTTGTCATGCATCAAGCAACCACCTGCTTTTAAAGATATCCATGTTTATGCATTAAAAGGTCGCAATAGAGTTCTACAGTATTTGCAATTGCCAGTGCAATCGTTCATCGCAAGTCAAACATTTATTGAAACGTCGTTTAAATCAATGCAGTTAGGAACAGAGTTTTGTATTGTAATTTTATCACATAATCTGCCGTGTGGGAGTGCCAAAACAGAGTGCCATAAATCGCGAAAATGCACTCGTGCATTTTTATGCAAATGAGCAGTTGTAATCCACCTGTACTACGCTGTAAACAATGGCCGAAATAACCGACATATATAGTCTGTTTCACTTTCTATGGTTATTTCAAGGATTGTGTCGTAAAAGAATCTTACATTAGTGTTCGTTACAAATTGTTTTCATGAATCTCGTTTACTATAATAAATATTACACTCGCTAAAGCTCGTGTTATAGTATTATAGTAAACTCGTTTCATAAAACAATGTGTAACGAACACTCGTGTAAGATCCTCTATAACATTAAAACAAGTGCGCTATGTCAGGGATCAGAAACAATATAATTGGCTCCAATAGTTGTTCTTGTATGTCACTGAAATTGAAGTACAATGTTTGACCCCAGTAGATGATCTTAAATGTAATTGAATGATAATATTGATTGGCGCCAATAAGGTCCTATACAGTAGAACCCCTCTAATGCGACCACCAAAAAGGGGCATAATTCTGGGTGGCTGAGGCAGGTGGTAACTTCCCATAGGAACTTTCTGCATTACTTTCGTCCTGCATCAAGCAACCACCTGGTTTAAACAAAGTCAGTGGCCGTTTATTAAGTGGTCGGATTAGCGGGTTTTTTACTGTATATCACTGAACGGAGTCACAATGATTGGCGCCAATAAGGTCCTATATGTCACTGAACTGGGAACATAACTGGCACCAGTATTAGTTTTTATTTGTTACTGAACGGGGTCGCACTAATTGGCGCCAATTATTGTTCTTGTACGAGTATGTAACCGAATGGAGGCAAAATGATTGGCTTCAATAGTTGTTCTAATATTTAAATGAAGGATAAAAGTGTTTGGTGCCAATAATTAGTCTTATATGTAACTAAATGGAGGAACAATTCTCAGCGCCGATAGTTGTTCTTATATGCAACCGAACGAGAATACTGATTTGCACAAATAGTTGTTCTTATATGTCACTGAACGAAGACACAATGACTGGCAACAATTGTGTTCTTATATGTCACTAGACGGAAGCACATTGCTTGGTCCCATTAGTTACCGTATTATATGTCACTGAGCGGAATAATTCTTACTTGCACCAATATCTGTTTTTATATATCACTGAACGGAGAATAATGGTTTGTGCCAATAGTTGTTCTTATATATCACTGAACGGAGATACAACGATTGGCGCCAATAGCTGTTCTTATATGTAACTGAACGAAGATAAAATGATTGGTGCCAATAGTTGTTATGAACGGAGGCACACTAATTGATGCCAATCTTATTATGAACGGAGGGACAATGATTGGCTCCAATATTCGTTCTTTGATGTCACTGAACGGAGGCCCAATGATTGACATCAATAATTGTTCTTCTATGAATCTCAACGGTGAAACATTTTGTCACCAATAGTGGTTCTTATATATCACAGAACAGAGTATCAAGGTTGGAGCCAATATTGTCCTTATATGTCACTGAACGGAGAAACAGCGATTGGCACCAGTAGTTGTTCTTATAATCATGTAACTGAATGGAGGCACAATGATTGGCGTCAATAGTTGTTTTATATGTTATAAACGGAGGCACAGTGATTGGAACCAATAGTCGTTCTTATTTGTCACTGAATGGAGGCACACTGATAGGAGCCATTATTCGTTCTTATTCATCACTGAACGGAGGAACAATGAGTGGAGCCAATAGTCGTTCTTATAATTATGTCACTGGACTGTGGCATAATGACCGGTGTCAATTATGAGGCACAATGACAGGCGTCAACTTTTGTTCTTAAATGTCACTGAATAAATGAACAATGTGTTTCGCCAACTGGTTGAATTGGGTCTATTCTGTTTACACACGTCCCATTTGTTTTATCGCTGGGG
Source organism: Azorinus chamasolen (assembly GCA_963576725.1). NCBI lineage: Eukaryota > Metazoa > Mollusca > Bivalvia > Cardiida > Solecurtidae > Azorinus > Azorinus chamasolen. The sequence goes on along the minus strand of OY755238.1, from coordinate 34,114,862 downwards.
TAAATTGAGACTACTCTTTATTTCGACCATGACTACTAGTTGGTCTTATGTCTCAATGAACGGAGGCACAATCATGTGCGCCAGTGGTTGATCCATGTCTACTATTTGCACACGTCCAACTTATTTATCAAGCGGGGTAAATCGACTCCTTATTTTGATAATATTTGACATATATCAAGACCAGCGGTCTGCTCAGGGTCCGCACTATTTCCTTCACAAAATACCTCTTATAAGAACTTTCTACATTACTTATGATCTGCACTAAGCTACCACCTACCTTACAGACCCATAATTAGACCTCGTTTTATGGTCGATTAAGCTATTTGGACGAGTTCACCCAGGGAATGAGGTGTAACTGGGTTAACTCTTCAGCTGCAATACGAGTTCACACAGGAAATGAGACTTTACTGGGTTAACTCTTCAGCTACAAGACGAGTTCACACAAGAAATGAGGTTGAACTGGGTGAACTATTCAGCTGCAATACGAGTTCACACAGGAAATGGGACTTTACTGGGTTAACTCTTCAGCTACAAGACGAGTTCACACAGTAAATGGGGTTTAACTGGGTTAACTCTTCAGCTACAAGACAAGTTCACACAAGAAATGAGGTTTAACTGGGTTAACTATTCAGCTGCAATACGAGTTCACACAGAAAATGGGACTTTACTGTGTTAACTCTTCAGCTACAAGACGAGTTCACACAAGAAATGAGGTTTAACTGGGTTAACTATTCAGCTGCAATACGAGTTCAGTCAGGAAATGGGACTTTACCGGGTTAACTCTTTCAGCTACAAGACGAGTTCACACAAGAAATGAGGTTTAACTGGGTTAACTATTCAGCTGCAATACGAGTTCACACAGGAAATGGGACTTTACTGGGTTACCTCTTCAGCTGCAAGACGAGTTCACACAGAAAATGAGGTTTATTTGGGTTAACTATTCAGCTGCAATACGAGTTCACACAGGAAATGGGACTTTACTGGGTTAACTATTCAGCTGCAAGACGAGTTCACACAATAAATGGGGTTTAACTGGGTTAACTATTTAGCTGCAATACGAGTTCACACAATAAATGGGGTTTAACTGGGTTAACTCTTCAGCTACAAGACGGGTTCACACAGGAAATGAGATTTAACTGGGTTAACTATTCAGCTACAAGTCGATGTCACACAGGAAATGAAGTTTAACTGGGTTAACTATTCAGCTGCAAGACGAGTTTAGTTTAAACATATTTTATTTCAATATATATTGAAAGGGGTTGGGCCACAAGTTCTTCCAACATTAGTTACGGCCCTTCAACATACATTGTGTTTGTTTCTTTACATAATTAACCATTTGAGCGCGTGAAACGATATACCGGTAACTAGTATTTGCAAACAGTGTAGACCCAGATCAGACGTCTCCTAGTGCAGCCTTCTGATCACAGTTTGTCATTCAAAATTCTCTCGCAAACTACAGTGAAGCTCACTTATAACGAACTTGGATATAACGAAATACTGCATATAACAAAATAAAATTTATTCCCCCTCTCTGATTACATATAGTAAAATGGACCTGATATAACGAAATTTGGATATAACGAAAGAAATCAGAGGGTCCCGAGGACTTCGTTATAAGTGAGCTTCACCAATGTATATACTCTTTCATTCTTAACCCATTCCCTCCTACTGACGCCTGTTGACGCCTCTGTAAAAGTCATTTTTGAAACCATTGTGATTCACTGAGCAAATGCTCTATTTATCACAATGGTTTCAAAACTACAAAATTCTAAAACGTTCCTTTTCTCTAGTAAATGCTCCTTTTCGGTAGATTTAATAAAAGAGGTTGGGTCTAAAATGGAGTTAGGATGGAATGGGATAATGGACTCTATCATGATACGATGCTGGTCCATTCTATTTTGAAAATTCAGTTTTCAAAGGGTTACGTATGTGTAACTCTTTCGCTGCCAATGACGCCATTGTGATTACCTATGTAAACCTATTTGTTACTGTGTTGATGTTTTTTTAAATGAAATGGGAGAGAAAAATAAATAAACGAAAATTGTAGCAGGATACTGTTTGATAGAGAGTTAGTCCCTTGACGAGTAAGACTCGTGTATAAATACAGTAAAACCACTTTAAACCGGAATTATAGTAGAGAATAATTGAGATACTTTTAGGCAGGTGGCTGCTTAATGTAGGGTGAAAGTCATGCAGAAAGCTCCTAGAGGAGCTTTCTGCATGACTTGCAACCTGCATTAAGCTTCCACCTGTCTCCAAGACCGATATCTATACTAATTTGAACGTACGGTTTATATGGGTTTTACTGTAATGCCCTGCTCTCTGCAAATTACAATAAATCACAGTTCCCTGCACTTGAGGTAGGTGGAGAGTGTCATATAGACTTTTCACCTTGAGCGTAAATGACCCACCTGTCCTCATACCTTTCAAGTGTGAAGAAAATGATTAAAAGCACTTCAGGGCTAATGAAGATATCAACAGAATGCTAGAACAAATGAAATATGACAATGTATCGACCTTTAACACGTTCAAAGGTGTCGTCTGCTTTAAAAATATCGTCTGCTGAAGTTTTAAATGTCTCATCTGCCAATTATGATTTATAGGGGGTACAATGAATTCAGTTATAATTGATTTAGATTTGTGTAAACTGCTTACATTTTAATGAAGATTTGGATCAAAACTGGCTCCTAAACTGGGTCACGTGGAAACTTTTACTATAAGGGTATAAATACTATACAACCAATTTAACCCTCCGACTCTTAATATTAGTAAATAACTTTCGTCTGCAACACGTTATCGTCTGCTGAAATTATTAAATTACTATTTTCTTCCATTTCTTGTCGAAGAAAAGTGTTTGAGTGTCAAACAGTTTGGATCCTGATGAGACGCCGAGTTACTCGGCGTCTCATCTGGATCCAACTGTTTGCAAAAGACCACCCTACACCTGTTCATAGTACTCAAAGGATTTGATAGCATGTCAATTAGTTTACAACAGGTCTCGTACCTCGGTACGAATATTTTTCTCATGGATATAGATACAGTTGAATCTGTCTCCAGCGACCTCTCCAAAAATAAATTCTGAAGGGAGGTGATCCCCCGAAAGCAAAAATTGCAACACAAAAAGAGAAAATTGCAGACTCGGTTTTATTGAGTCTGTTCATGAGCAGTAATTGAAAGTGCAACATTGCTCACGCCCCCTAGCACCGGCTTAAGCGGTATTTAATTTTCAGAACAAGATGTACTAAAATTCATGATCTCGAAGGATCAGAAGGTATAACAACACTGGGAATGAAGTACGGGGCGACGTTTTAAGTCTAATTTCCTGGCTTTTGAGATTGGTGTTAGCTTAATGCAGGACAAATGTTATGCAGAAAGCTCATCTAAATACTGTCTGCATTATATATGTCCTGTTTCAAGCAACCACCTTCTCATATAGACCGCCGAACAACAGATAAATTAGGGAACCCAAGTACAAAACTCGCCATTTCTCCACCAAACCCTATAGTTTACTATGTTGTGACCGCTCTTCAGATTCGTCTCGAGGAGATGATTCTACAGAGTGGTCAAAATATAGGATTTGGTGGAGAAATTAAGAAATTATTGTTAAAAATAGCTTGATTTACGCCTCTTATCTGGAATTCTATTTAACCCATTACCTCATAGGCTATTTTTAGATCCAACCGCTTTGAATAAATCTACCGAAAAGGACCAATAACTAGAGAAAAGGGATATTTCAGAATTTTGTTGTTTGAAACCATTGTGATAAATAGAGCATTTGCTCCTATAGGAGCAAATGCTCTATTTATCACAATGGTTTCAACAGATGACTTTGCAGAGGCGTCAAAATACGTCAATGTGAGGGAATGGGTTAATTTAAAGACTTCCGTGTTTATTCATTATATACCGTTATAGGCAGGTTCCACTGTATGAAAATGAACGAGTAAAATATTTGAAAAAGTCTTGCAACAATGTAGACCTAGATCAGCCTGATCAGGAAGCCATTTTACTAAAGTACAAACTCAGTTTTTAGTAGGTCAGGTCTGACAAACATTTTCAAACAGTTTTTATCCAGATGAGACGCAGATGGGGCGTGATGTAGGATGGGAGCGTGAGAGTCTTGTGACAGAGCGGTATTAACATTATAGACCCCGAGAGGTTCAGTTAAGGTGCGTAAATTAAAACATTTTCAAGAATAACTTCTTCATTTCTCCACCAAACCCTATTCTGTGACCACTCTTTAGAATCGTCTCTTCGAGGCGATTCTAAAGCGAGGTCACAATAAAAATGTATAGGGTTTGGTGGAGAAATAAATAGGTTATTCTGGAGCTCCGAATAACTTATGAAATTACTGGATTTTAAATTCAGTTTGATAGATACAGTAAAACCTCTCTATAACGGCCACTGAATTACATCAAGTATTTTGTGTCAAAAGCAGGTGGCTGCTTAAAGCAAGGTGAAAGTAATACAGAACGCTCCTATAGGAGCGTTCTGTTTTACTTTCACCTTGCTTTAAGCAGCAGGTATAGAGCGTTCTGTTTTACTTTCACCTTGCTTTAAGCAGCCACCTGCCCTAAATACCAACTAATTAACACAATTTGGTTGCCGTTAGAGATACGGTACCTGCCATATGCAAACAGTATAGATACAGATGAGACGTCGACTAGCCCAGCGTCTGACCAGGATCAAATCTGTTCGACACTCCGTTGGGTTTTTCAAAAGCTTGAATGAATGAGAAGTAAGAAATTGCCCCAGATCAGTATCCAAGCTTATAAAAACAATTAGTTGAGTCTGAGTTCGTTCTCAAGTTCTTGATTGGTCAGATTTGACCAATCAAAAGCTTGAGAACAAACTCAGGCTCAACTAGCAAGCACATGGACCCAGAGATTGAGCAGAAGACAGTTTTCACAACACGCTAAAGATAAAATGACAAGCATAGAAGGAATAAATGAAAACAACATGATTTAATTTATAATCTACTCACTTTGAAATTTGACGCAGGGCATATTATAAGCAGGTGGCAAACAATTGGAGTGCTTTGGCGTATTATACAAGTCAAGATGCTTTTAATGTAATATTATACATATTGATAAAATTCATAAAAAGTGGTCCTTATACCGACATGATTTCTTTATACATTTTCGGAGGAACCGTATTGGTTACCATGGTGTCAAGACCACAGCGACACCGGAAACACCTGCTGTCGAAGGGACCTGCTCCTTTTGTTCAAGGGAGTTTTAAAAGGAGACGCAGACGGAACAATGAGCGAGACCAAACATATATGAAGTGTCACAATTTGAATCCTCTCTGTTCTTTTCATACAGAACACATGTATTTTAGGAGTAATGTTTATGACGCTTTCGCTGCCAATGTCGCATCTGTGATTACCTATACAAACAGTTTGGATCCAGATGAGACGCCGAGTAACTCGGCGTCTCATCAGGATCCAAATTTGTTTTTGTTACCGAGACCGTTTTTGTTTAAACAATAATGAAGAAATATAAAAGAAATAAATTGTAACAGACGACAAAATTTGCAGACGACAAACTTTGGCAGCGAAAGTGTTAAATAGTTTGCTGCCAGCCAAGATCGTATTTGAAAACAGTTTTGGATCCAGATGGTACGACCGGTTGCTTGACGTCTCATTAGCATAAAAACGGTATGGCGGTATGGTTATTTTGTTTTAAACAAAAATTGGGAAAAAAGAAAATTAGAACTTGAAGCAGACGACATTTTTGCAGCCGACAATGCTTGGCAGCGATAGCCGTGCGCATTTTTTACGACTTGCAATCAGGGTATACCCAGATCAGACGGCTCTTGTAGGAAGTGGCAAGTTAAGTACTTTAATCAGTTGTGTATTCATTTAAGAAATAATGGCATAATGGATACATTTGTATTTGTTAGCCGACTTTTTTTATCATGGCATAATCATGGCATACACCAGATATTTTGGTACTGGTAGAAATTCTATTATAATTTCATAAGCAAACAGGTCAGATGCTGATCATACGGCTATTACATGGGCCGGCTGATATGGGTCTACTCTGTTTGCAAAGGTGTGAAAAGACGTTTGTATGAAGGAAACTGTTAATAAAAAAGTCTAGATACAGTTTTGAACTAATGACATCATTAATATTAATTAGCCCGATTGTTATGATGACATGTGAAAACAGAAGTTTTTTTTACCATTGCAGAGACTGAAGAACCAGATCTATATTATTTCAAAAGCAAATAGAGCAGACCATGATCAGATAACTCTTCTATTTTGTTTGTAATTGCGTTAACCCATTCTCTCTTACTGACGCCTTGGTGCGCCTCTGTCAAACTAATTATTTGAAACCATTGTGATAAATAGAGCATTTGCTCCATAGGAGCAAATGCTCTATTTATCACAATGGTTTAAAAACTACGCAATTCTAAAATTCTTCTTTTCTATAGTAAATGCTCCTTTTCGGTAGTTTAATTCAAATAGGTTGGATCTAAATATAGTCTAGGAGGGAAGGAGTTAAAAGATATATCCATGGAGTCAAGGGATAAAACAGAAGGTAGCTACATTCAGCAAGAAAGCATGACAGAAAGCTCCAAAAGGAAAATCTTGAATTACGTTTTGCCAAATATTAAGCAACATCTAGCTTTCCTAAGAGCTTAAAACATAATTATTATAAATGTATAATACTCTAAAGCATAAATACTTGAATAGCTCTGATCTAATATTTCGACCACTAAGGGCCTTTATCAAAGATTATCATGTCAAAATACACGTCACATTTTTGCACTCGGCCATAACATCAAAGAGAACAATTGTACTCTAAAACAATCTGAATACAGATTAGGATACACGGACATAAAGTTCCACTTCTGAAAACACAATGCATTGTATATACATGTATAACGTAATAAAGAAGGTCTAGGTTGCTATGGTATTGCACAAAAGATGAAATGGAATTTAAATGGGCCTGTTGAATTTGTACGATAATGTGATTTAACTCTTTGCATGGTGAAATTGTGATTACCTGTGAAAACAGTTTGGATCCAGATGAGACGCTGCATAATGCGGCGTCTCATCAGGTTCCAAACTGTCTGTCACTACATGATCGTATTTTTTTGCAAAAAGTGGGAGAAATTCTATTTTTAGATTTGAAGCAGACGACAATTGTTGCAGACGAAAAATTTACTTAGCATGCAAAGAGTTAACATGTGACCTGTAAACTCTTACCTGACTGACACGCATTTTGACGCAGAGTAGATCCAGATTAGATGAATGTAGATTAGGTAGGGGCTGCTTTATCAGGGTCTGCTCTGTTTCCTTATGAAATAGTATAAATCTGGATCTTGTTTCTGTTATGGTCAAAATTTCATTTGTTCATAATAAATGTACCATTTTATAACTTCATCCTATAACCAATATGCACACAGTTGTTATATCTTGCATGCATATTCGTCCGGTTAACTCATTCCCTGATATTGACAACTTTTGACGACTCTGTAAACCTCACTTTGTGAAACCATTGTGATAAATAGAGCATTTGCTCCTATAGGAGCAAATGCTCTATTTATCACAATGGATTCATATGCAAAATACTAAAATTTTCCTTTTCTTTAATTAATCCTCCTTTTCGGTAGATTTATTCAAAGAGGTTGTATCTAAAAATAGCCTATGAGGTAATGGGTTAAGGTTTCATAATGAAGACGATGCCATTTTTGTGATTCAGGTTAAAATTTGTTGTGACTTTATTCCATATTCACTTTTTACATATTTTCAAACACTGTAGATCCGGATCGTACAGATCTTGAAGGAGCCGTCTGCATGCATGGTCAAGGTCTGCTCTTGTTTGCTTATGGAATTATAATAAATCTGAGTCTAAAGATTCTTCCAAAGTCGAAACATCCTTTGTTCATATACCATTACACACATTTAACCAATAAATATTCATAATGTCATTATTTCTCAATTATTTGCCTTCATATAAACACCTATTCACGCATTTGCAAACAGAGTAGACCTAGATCAGACGGCTCCTGTAGGAGCCGTCTGATCAGGGTCTGCCCTGTTTGCTTATGGAATAATATAGATCCCGTTCTACAGCTGCTGCCAAGGTAAAAAAGAGCCTGCGTTCATGTTCCATTATAAACATTCAGCTAATATATATTCATGTTGTCATTATTTCTTGTATGAATTTTGAACAGGAAAAGGGTTAAGTGAATATTCATGAGGTAAAGGTTTATACTACATGTATTTCCTTGGGCCAATTTGATTTCAATTGAAATTAGGGACAAAAATGAGATAAAAGACGACAATAGCCCATTACCTCATATAGGCTATTTTAGATCCAGCCACTTTGAATAAATCTACCGAAAAGGAGCATTAACTAGAGAAAATTAAATTTTTTAAATGTTGTACTTTGAAACCATTGTGATAAATAGAGCATTTGCTCCTATAGGAGCAAATGCTCTATTTATCACAATGGTTTCAACAAGTGATTTTTACAGAGGCGTAGAAATATGTATTTATGGAGGAAAGGGTTAACCTTTGACACACTAATCATGACCTTGATTCGCATTTGCAAACAGCTTTGATCCAGATCAGACGCCAAATTACTCGGCGTCTCATCAGGATCATGGCTGTTTGACACTCGATCAATATTTTCTCATATACTTAGAATCGGTAATTTAAATAACCCTTTCGCTGCCAATGTCGCATATATGATTACCTATGCAAACAGTTTGAATCCAGATGAGACCGAATATCTGATTGTTATTGTGACTGTTTTTGAAACAACGATGAAGAAAAATAAAAACAAATGAAAATTGTAGCAGACGACAACATTTGGCACAGGAAGAGTCGTCTGAGGAGCCGTCTGATCAGGGTCTGCTCTGTTTGCTTATGATTTAATAGTAGACCTGCCAATAATAATTTCTACCAATATCAAAAACTTCACGCGTACGTATACTAATGTAAAAATCAGCCAATAAATATTCATGATCTCATTACATGTACATTTTGTATTTCTTTACCGAATACTGAACAAGGCTAAGTATACTATTGAGAGCAGCCTTTGTACACAATATGAATCCAGATCAGATGCAAAGTAACCTTACCGGTCGCATCAGGATGAGTTTAGTCTTGGAGGCTAGGATTTTTTTGGTATTTGTATCGAATGAATAGCGTATATTTAAAAAAAAAATTAGGATATTTTTTTCAGCAGACGACAAGTTTCTCAGCATGCTAAAGGCACGAGGACCAAGCTCTTGAAACGAACATTCTTCACACAGGTTATCGGTTGCTTAGGGAGAAACTGTACAATAAAAAACCGACGTCATTCTCATCTTTATGCGCTCCCAAGAATATTCGTCTGGACGAGTTGTCGTCTGCTTAAAGTGTGTGTTTTTCACTCAACACTTAATTAATCCTTAACCTCAGAGGTCCAGATATGATGCGTAAATCTAAACATTTACGAAACAATTACGAATATTATTTAGATTTAATTCTACAGTATCTGCACTGGCCAAAACCTTCCATATTCAGTTATTCATAATTATGTTATTTTTTAGTTTCATCTAATTAATACCAATGACGTCATTATTTCTTTCATGGATATGCATAGACTAAAGGGTTAAACTCCGATACCAGAGTCACGTGACTAGACGATGATATAGTAAAACCTCTCTAAAGAGGCATAATAGAGTGTTAAAACCAGGTGGTAGCTTAATGCAGGACGAATGTTATACAAAAAGCTCCCATAGGAGCATTTCGTCTCGCATTAAGCTATCCAACTGTTTAAAAGAAAACATGAAGACGGGTCTGTGATACAGTAAAACCTCTCTATAACGGCCACTAAATTACAACAAATAGTTTGTTTTAAAGACCGGTGGCTGCTTAAAGCAAGATGATAGGAGCGTTCTGTTTTACTTTCACCTTGCTTAAGCAGGCATTTGCCTTAAATACCAACTAATGAATACAATTTAGTGGCCGTTATAGAGAGGTTTTACTATATCATAAAAGCATATGCAAACAGTTTGGATCTAGATAAGACGCTACGTAACTCGTGTTTTCTTCAGGATCCAAACTATTTCACACTCTGTCTATATTGTTATAAAGAAATTGAACAAGCGCCAACTCTAAAATTTGAAGCTGACGAAAATGTTGGCAATGAAAGGGTTAATAAGGCAGATTCTCACACATATCTTGTAGTCATAACATCTGAAATGAGATGCAAGTTTTTTTCTGTCTGAATAAAGATTCATCATTATGTAAGATACTTAATCTAGTAATGACCGAGTCCTCAGCACTCCTACCAATCTCCGCTAGCTTACTCGCAGTTGCAAACAGCTTGGATTCAGATGAGACGCCGAGTAACTCGGCGTCTCATCAGGATCCAAGCTGTTTGACACTCGGTCCAGTTTCTCAAAATCATAATCGAATCAAATGTAGTCAAAATGTTCATGTTCCAAACTGTTTGACACCCTGCCAACAGTTTCTATAAAGCTTGATCGAATCGGAAGTAGTCAAAAATACACCTGGGTCCATGCTTATATAAAGCCTTTTAGTTGAATCTGAGTTCTTTCTCAAGCATGTGATTGGTCAGATTTGAGTTCTCAAGCTTTTGATTGGTCCGATTTGAGCCAAAGGCTCAACTCTGGCCAATCAAAAACTTGAGAACGAGCTCAGACTCAGCTAAAAGTTTTATAAGCATGGACCCAGGTCTAAAATTGAGCAAACGTTATTTTTTTCACAGCGGGATAATGGTTAACATGCTACGAGTTTTTGGTTTTCACATGCAATTTTATTAACTTTATTTCCAAACATACAAAGTACGTGTACAGTAAAACCCCTCTAAACCGGAAGTTCAAATTAGTATAAATATCAGTCTTGGAGACAGGTGGAGGCTTAATGCAGGATGAACGTCGTGTAGAAAGCTCCTCTAGGAGCTTTCTGCATGATGCTCAACCTGAGCCACCTGTCGGAAAGTATCTGAATTCTTCACTACTAGAATTCCGGTTTATAGGGGGTTTTACTGTATATTCAGTTTCACTGAAAAAATGCATTTAGTATGTCAAATGGAGACGGTTAGTCCCGTGTGCTTCTGGGGCAGGCACAAGAATTGGGACCACTGGTGTCCCTTTGCATGCTCGTAAGAGGCAAATATTATCATAATTAGAGATTTAAACGGAAACTGTAGTATCTGTATCTCTAGTCTCCAGCAGGTGTTAAGTTTTTTTTATCTCGATATACAGTAAGCCCCGTCTAAACCGTAATTCTAGAAAAGAATAATTTAGATACTTTAGGGCAGGTGGCTGCTTAACGCAGAGTGAAAGTCATGCAGAAAGCTCCTCTAGGAGCTTTCTGCGTGACTTTCACCCTGTATTAAGCTGCCATCTGTTTCCATGACCGATATGTATACTAAAGATAGCGTGCGGTTTAGAGGGGTGTCACAGCAAATGAGATATGGATCCAATATCTTTTCTCCTGTAATGGCGCCATATAATCTATTAAATGTTGCGGTGCTGTAAAACCCAACTCATAACCGACGTATCACGATCCAATCTGTTTTCAACGATAAGCACCGATCCGCTCGCGGCATGCTTAAGGTTACAGTAAAACCTCTCTATAACGGCCACTAAATTGCTTTAATTAGTTGTATGTAGGACAGGTGGCTGTTTAAAACAAGGTGAAAGTAAAACAGAACGCTCCTACAGGAGCGTCCTGTTTTACGTTCACATTGCTTTAAACAGCCACCGGTCTATAACACAAAATACTTGATGTAATTTAGTGGCCGTTATAGAGAAGTTTTACTGTATTTCTAATAATTAAGATTTTTTGCTATAAACTTTGAAATCAATATTTTGTCATGTCCCATCTTGGTATAATCATGCAGTCATTAGTGAAATCATCCTGTTTCGCATCTGTCTTCTTGAGTTTCGGCAGATTTAGCAAACGCCCTCTAAACCTAAATTCTAGCAGAGAAGAATTTAGATACTTTTAGGCAGGTGGCTGAATTGAACGTCCGGTTTCGAGGGGTTTTACTGTACAACCACAGGAGGCTACGATGCGGTCCACCAAACCCTAAACTCCCCCGCCCCACTCCCCCTCGTTATTGCGAATCCCACCTTTTCTGCATCACGTATACCCAGTATGGTTTTTCCTATCACATGGTGGAGACTGTTTTTCATGCCTTTTGAAACAGAGTAGACCCAGATCAGGCATCACCTGATATAATATATATCTGATAGCACAGATGTTGCAAAATTTCCCGTGTTCATATGCATATTAAGAAATAATCTAATTAATGTTCATTATGTCATTATTTCTTATATAAAATATGCATGAAGTAAAGGGTATGTCATGTGTCCCTGAAAAGAAACATAGATAAATTGTAAATCATGAAGGGCCCCTCTGTTCACTATATAAATGAAAAACGTACACCATTACAGATAGACATCTCTCCAAATGGTCTTATTCAACACCCAATGAATATTCATGCAAGAAATAATGACAGCATTAATAACAATTAACTGATTTTTTTATAATGACACTACGACCAAATGATTGTTTTATCATGACAGAAATTGTAGAATCAGATCTATATCATTTCATAAGCAAACAGAGCAGACCCTGATCAGACGGCTCCTATAGGAGCCGTCTGATCTGGGTCTACTCTGTTCGCAAAGGCGTAAAACGGCGTATGCTATGAGTAAATCGTTAAGGTGTTGTGCACCAGGTAATGAATTTCTGGAGTAATTTATACACTTGGACACATTTCAATCTACTGTTTCTGGTCTACTAGATATTCAGCAGGTATAAACTTGAACATGTTTCTGGTCTACTAGATATTCTGCAGGGATAAACTGCAACACATTTCTGATCTACTAGATATTCTGCAGGGATAAACTGCAACACATTTCTGATCTACTAGATATTCTGCAGGGATAAACTGCAACACATTTCTGATCTACTAGATATTCAGCAGGTATAAACTTGAACATGTTTCTGGTCTACTGGATATTCAGCAGGTATAAACTTGAACATGTTTCTGGTCTACTAGATATTCAGCAGGTATAAACTTGAACATGTTTCTGGTCTACTAGATTCTGCAGGTATAAACTTGAACATGTTTCTGGTCTACTAGATATTCAGCAGGTATAAACTTGAACATGTTTCTGGTCTACTGGATATTCAGCAGGTATAAACTTGAACATGTTTCTGGTCTACTAGATTCTGCAGGGATAAACTGCAACATGTGTCTGGTCTACTAGTTATTCAGCAGGTATAAACAGCAACACATTTCTGGTCTACTAGATATTCAGCAGGTATAAACTTGATCATGTTTCTGGTCTACTAGATATTCGGCAGGTATCAACTGCAATACAATCCAGATTGACAGTTAACGGTATTTCAATATCTCAATTACTTTTGAAGATATACGTCAAAAACCTCTGCATGTTACTAAAGCATGACCGAATTGCGTGTCTTTTAGATTTTGCGTGTCTTTTAGATTTTGTAAATAAATAATTGGAATGCTCTAAGGGCCTTTTTCAAAGATTATCATGTTTTAGATTTTGCTTAAATAGTAGCTTTAATATAGCTGATTTTTTTTTTAGTTTTTTTCTGGTGCGTTTCCACCATAAAGGTAACAAGCGCACATTGAAGCCTAACCAGTGTACTGGCGTTTTGCAAACAGTGCAGACCCAGATCAGATGGCTCATGGGGGAGCTCGCTAATCAGAGTCTGCACTGTTTACCACTCAGAATCATCTACATGTATAGTTAGAGTTTAATCCCCTGAAACTTAATGTACTCGGTCGTTAAACAGTGATCGGTCATTCCCAGAGGTCAAGATAAAATACGTAAATTTAAATATTTTCAAGAATTGCTCCTTTATTTCTCCACCAAACCTTATACTGTAACCACTGTTTAGACTCGTCTCGAAGAGACTGGTTACAGTCCCAAAGATCGATAATTTAGTGTTCGAATAATCGAGATTTAACCCATTACCTCATAGGCTATTTTTAGATACAACCTCTTTGAATTAATCTACCGAAAATGAGCATTAATTAGAGAAAAGTTTTTTTTTTAGAATTTTGTAGTTTGAAACCATTGTGATAAATAGAGCATTTGCTCCTATAGGAGCAAATGCCTTATTTATCACAATGGTTTCACAAAGTGACTTTTACGGAGTCGTCAAAAGTCGTCAATATGAGGGAATGGGTTAATGTACATGTATACATGTAAATAATTGTCGACTGTCAGAATAATTGCCACCTGTTTCAATTATCAGTGTTAGTTTCTATCATGATTCCTCAAAACATCAATCATACGGCCAAACAGTTTTGATCCAGATGAGACCCAGAGTTATTCGGCGTCTCATCTGGATCTAAACTGTTTGTATGAGTTCTCAACATTTCGCCGTTAGTGGGCAAGGACTTAACCCTTTACCTCATGAATATTCAGGTAAGGAATTATGACATTAGATTTGTATAATGACACATGAAGCCATGATGTTTTTTACCATAGCAGAAACTTTGGTGTGATATTGTCTACATTACTCCATAAGCAAACAGACCAGACCCTGACCAGACGGCTTCTACTGGAGTTGTCTGGTCTGTGTCTACTCTGTTTACAAAGACGTCAAAAGGCGTATTTATCGAGTAAAATGTTAAGTGCCCTTCAGCAAGGAGCAGATCATGACATTATCTTGCTACTTGTATTTCTCACTTTATTGCTAAATTTAATACTCATTGTAAAATTCTAAATATAAGGTCACTATATTCCCGATTACATAAACGTATCGTTTTCGTCACACTTTATTCAACGAAATGTTAAACGATATAATTTTTCTCCCTTTTAGATTATAACAATGGCTAATTTCGCCAATTTATTCCGAACTGGAACAGGTGAATATTTTAATTAACTGCAAACCGAATCGGCCCGTTGGGAAGCCAGCCAATGAAAACGCTTCACTTTACAGGTGCGGATATTTAAACTTGATTTTATGATCTAATAAAAGACTCATTAGTAATGGTTATCTGGTTGAAATCTTTCTTATCGGACACATTTTCGACTTCGATTTGGCGTTTCACCTGACACCATACGCGTGGCGAAAATCTTTTGCTAAGCGCGGGTGTTCGACATGTTTTTTAACTAACCTTTAGCCCTTTACTCCTCTGTAGATACGCTTTTGCAAACAGAGTATACCCACATTAGACGGCTCCTATAGGAACACATGATTTGTTTTTGCCCGTGGTAAAAACTGTACATTCAGATCTATACTATCATACCATAAGCAAACATGGCAGACCCTGGTCAGACGCATCTAACAAGAGTTGTCTGATCTGGGTCTACTCTGTTTGCAAAGGCGCCAAAAGGCGTATCTTTGAAGTAAAATATTTTCCTTCATGTAAACACATTTTCGCGCCTTTGCTAACAGAGTAGACCCAGATCAGGGTCTACTCTGTTTGCTTACAGTATAATATAGAATTCGAGGGCTTGGTGCAAAACTATTCTAACTCCTTCACAAAGTGATGGAGTTAGAATAGTTTTGCTGGTAGCCCTCGAGATGTGGTTCCATAGTCAACATGGCCGGTGTTCATAAGCCATTATAAAAATGATAACTAATAT
This sequence comes from Azorinus chamasolen, assembly GCA_963576725.1. Lineage (NCBI taxonomy): Eukaryota > Metazoa > Mollusca > Bivalvia > Cardiida > Solecurtidae > Azorinus > Azorinus chamasolen. Next base: position 34,099,250 of record OY755238.1, on the reverse strand, counting down.
TCATGATGTCATTATGCCGTACATGAATATTCAACAGGGAATATTCTAATGTATTGTGTGCAGATACAGACGACATGCCAATGAAGCAGACGGCATTATTACTATTTTTCAACACTATGAGGCTTAGAGTTTGGATCCACACCATACCCCATATATTTCGGTATCTCGTCTGGGTCCAAAGTCTCGGACACTGTGTTTTGAAAGAAGAGGAAGAAAAAACATATTTTTGAGAATTGTGACAGACGACAATTTTTTTTTAAGATGCTGGCTAATTAGTACTACAGTAAAACCTCTCTATAACGGTCACTTAATTACACCAAGTATTTCATGTTAAATGCAGGTGACTGCTTAAAGCAATTTCACCTTGCTTTAAGCAGCCATCTGCCCTAAATACCAACTAATTAACACAATTTAGTGGCCGTTATAGAGAGGTTTTACTGTATGGATGATGTTAACCCTTTACTTGCTAGTGACGCCATTTGACACCTTTGTAAACAGATCAGACACTGCGGGAGCTGTCTGATCGGGGTCTGCTTTGTTTACTTATGAAATGATATAGCCCTGATTCAACAGATTCTATCATTGCCAAAACTTCTCTTGTTCCCCGTGTCATTATAAAAGTCAGTTACACTGTCATTATTTCTTACACGAAGATTCACGAATTACCGGGTTAATGTAAGAGGAAAAAGCATACTGCGTCCTAAACGCAGTAAGCACGTGCTGCTCCATCCCATGTCAAACATTGGATTTTGTGTTTATCTAACACCTTGTGTAGCCATATAAAGTCATTTTGCACCCTCTAAATCGATTATGACCGTGCGCTTCAGGCGGGATAGTCCTTTATTTTTTCCCGTACCCATCGACGCTCGTCGTATATCCATACCACCTGTTACAGCGCGACATTATCCGAACGTCTTTTCACGCGAGAAGTGGGCGGAGCATATCGACGCTTAACACCTCCGTGGACAAAAAGAGCGATTGGTCAACGGAATAAGCAAGGAAGTGAAAAGTGGCAGATTGGATTTGCCATGAGCGGATCATTTGTTCAAACAAGAAACGCGAGTTAAGACTAGGTTATGACATACAAGGTGTGAATCTTCTTGTTTATTTTTGCTGATCTCATTTAGCAGTCATTCACAAGTCTTGTTCGTTGTTCAGAAATTGTGTGAAGGTTTTAATTAATCTGCAGCACCTTTTTAAGCTTCGTAGTATTCGCTGGGCTTTCAATCTTCTCACGTTTATGGGACGATAAGCAGTTTAAGTAGTGACAAGTTCGATTTAATTGTCATTTAGCAGGTGGATATGGCTTAAGAAGGCGAGTGTGAGAAATTAGTGAGAGTTAGTGTCAGTAAATGGACAGGCGTGATTTTTATTGCTTACACACATTTATGTGATTATATCAGTGAGTGGTTAAATTATTGACAAATTGTAGTAGGGGTTAGATATTGAAACGCAGACACATGACAAGAACTTTCAACGCATTTTTATGTGATGCTGAGCAAAGATCACATATTTGAAAAGTGACCAACGGATTCTTCGCCCAACTACTTACCATGTACTAAAGGTAAATTTGACAGAGAGCAAATCTGAAACGTTAAAACTTTTTGGACATTAGAAAATATCAGCTACACTCCACTGGGGCTGACCGGTTCAACAATTTAAGCGAAATCGCGGCATAGGAAGCTCAAGCGGATCTCAAACTTTGTATCAAGACAACAGTGTTTCCTAAAGGACAATATGAGTGTGGAGAGTCCGATTCCACGGCGGCAGCCGAGGGATATCAACGGGAATGACCTCGGAAACGACGGAAAATCCGGAGCATTTGACGAAATATTGTCGGAAAATGGTAAGTTCAGCAGGTGTTAATTAGCTGGTATTTAGGGCGGGTGGCTCCTTAAAGCAAGGTGAAAGTTAAACAGAACGCTCCTATAGGAGCGTTCTGTTTAACTTTCACATTGCTTTAAGCTGCCACCTGCCTTTAACGCAAAATACTGTAGTTTTTTTGAATACGGTAATATTAGAGGCACAACTACGCAAGCTGGATTGGTGGGAGATATGAGCTGCCAGCTGTAAGGGACATACAATTACTTGGCGTGCTATGAGTTAACTCTTTCCTAGATATGAATATTCATGTAAGAAATAATGGCATCATGAATATTAATTAAGTATTTTTTTTATAATGGCATAAAAACAGAAATATAGGACCATGGCAGAAACTGTAGAACTTCGGAAGCAAACAGAGTAGACCCTGATCAGACGGTTCCTATAGGAACCGTCTGTTCTGGGTCTACTCTGTTTGCAAAGGCGTTTAAAGGCGTATTTATGGAGTGATAAGGGTTAACTCTTTCCTTGTTGAATATTTATGTAAGAAATAATGACATTGTAAATATGTATTCACATGGTGTTTTTATAATTGCATATGTGCACAGGTGTGTTGTTTATAACAATACATGTATATGTATACATGAATTGATAGAAATGGTAGAGTCAGATCTATTATAAGTTCATAAGCAAACAGAGCAGACCCTGATCAGACGGCTCCTACAGGGGCCGTCTGATCTGGGTCTACTCTTTTTGCAAATTCGAGAAAAAGCATTTCTATAAGAGAAGGGTTAATTCATGATTCTCGTTGCACTTGTATACATCATATACCTGATCAATAGTCATGTAGATAATAATGACGTCATGGATATTGATTAAGTGTACATGTATCAATATTTTAGATCAGATTAGATAGGTAGGGATTAGATCGGATCTATAACGGCATATGGACTCAAGTTAAGTCCATATCTCATGAATATTCATGTAAGAAGTGATGACAATAGGAAAATTAATTAGTTTTTATAATGGCACATGAATACATGAGATTTTGGCCGTGAAGAAACTGTAAGACTTACCATCTATATTATATCAAAAGCAAACATACATGATCCTGGTCAGACTTCTGTAGGAGCCATCTGATCTGGGTCTACTCTGTTTGCAAAGGCATAGAAAGGAATAAAGGGTTACAGAAAAACGTAGCATAAAGAATTGCAAACAAGTTTGAATCTCTGTTGGTAGCTTGACTCTGAGTGATTGTCGTCTGCAAAATGTATCGTCTGCTACTATTCCCAACGTTATACAGCAGAACCCCTCTTATGCAACCACTTTATGAATAAACATGTGTGTCTTTATAAGCGGGTGGTTGCTTAATGCTGGACAAAAGTAATGCAGAAGGAGCTTTCTGCATTACTTTTGTCCAGCATTAAGCAACCACCTGCATCTAGCTCCCATAATTATACCTATTTTTAAATTTAGGGGGTATGTACTGCGCTTATCTTCTGCTGTTTTACAAATATGCAGCAATTAAAGTGTCAAACATTTTGGATCCTGGTAAGATACCGGGTTATTTTGTATCTCATCACTGTTATCACAGATCCGCCGCTAATGTGCAAATAATTAACCCTTTACTCCATGAATATTCATGTAAGAAATAATAACTTCATGAATATTAATCAAATTCATTTTTATTGTAGCATATTAACACAGGAAATTTTGGCAATGCCAGAAACTGTAGAATCATATCTATATGTATATTATGTATTTATCAAATAGAACAGACCCTGATCAGACGGCTCCTACAGGAGCCGTCTGATATGGGTCTACTCTGTTAGCAAAGCCATAGAAAGGTGTAATTATGCAGTAAAGTGCTAAATTTTATTTCAATCATTTAGTGGTATATTCACGTCATCATTTTTCATCAGCATTCAACTTTAGCCAGCTCAAATTTAGATCTGGTACAAATTTGGACTACTTCCGAATCGATCAAACTTTTGAGAAACTTTTCAGAAACTTTTGACCGAGTGTCAAACAGCTTGGATCCTGATGAGACGCCGAGTTACTCGGCGTCTCATCAGGATCCTAGTTGTTTGCAAATGCAAGCGTGATCGTGAAGAGCTGGATAATTATTAACGAGATTTTCTGCAATGGCTGAAAAATGTTCTTGTTCATATGCCAGTATAAAATTAAGTTCAATTAATTAATAAACATGATGTCGTTATGTTCTATCTGAACATTTACGTCATATGTGTTAACGAGATCTATATAGCTATTAGCAAGCTTGATGAGACTTTGTGTAATTTGAAAATTGACTGGATCCAGACTAGACGTTGATTTAATCCCACGTCTTACCAGAATACAAATTAATGGACAATCTATTATTCTTTCGCTGCCAACCTTTGTCGTCTTCAAACTTTGTCGCCTGCTGCAATTTTCAGTCTTCATTGTTTCTTTGTTTTGTTTGTTTCATAAAATAGTAAATGTAACAAACAGTTTGGATCCTGATGAGACGCCGAGTCTCATCTGGATCCAAACTGTTTGCATAGGTAATGACAGATGCGACACTGGCAGCGAATGAGATAAATAAGGGATTATAGTCCTTTGATATATTTGGAAGAAATGTATAGTCTTAGATTTTAACCCTTTCCTTCACATATACGCCTTTTATGCTTTTGCAAACAGAATGACCCAGATCAGACGGCTGTTTGAATATACATGTAGATCTGATTCTACAGTTTCTACATGAGCCAAAATGTTCTGTGTATACATATGTCATTATTAAAAAATCAGCTAATAAATATTCATGTTGTCATTATTTCTTACATGAATATTCAACAGGGAAAGGGTTAAGCAGACGACATTATTTTGCAGACGATATCAGCTTCCAGTGGTAAGAAGCTTTGTAAAATTTGTAATCTTCAAAATGTCGTCGGCTGAAATTGTGAAATCAGAGTGTCAATCAGTTTGGATCCTGATGAGACACCGGGTTACTCGGATTACTTGGATCTGGATCCAAACTGTTTGTATCGTGATCACTAGTTCGCTGCTAGAATGCAAAGAACTGACTCCTTCACTGCAATAAAGACGGGTCCGTGATATCTGTTCTGATATCATAATTATGCAAACAGTGTACACCCAGGTGCGACGCTGGGTAACTCTGCGTCTCATCAGGATCCAAATTGTTTGACAACCTGCTAATGTTCTTTGAATTGAAGAATCGTCCATGCTAAAGCTAGAAACAGACGAAAATGTGCCTAGCAGACGGCAATACTGGCAAAGAAAGAGATAACGAAAATGTATTTATATGTAAGATTTATATGCAACTGAACCGTTGCGTTATGTCCATGGATAAATATATGCGTTCCGGAGTCCATTGCTTTACGAAAAAAATGTCTGTCGATTTATAATGGCGTTCTGGTCCCACTGCTTTACAAACGCACGTTCAAGGATCAATAATTATGTCTCCCCCCATATTTATATGGGGGAGACATATTGTTTTCGTGAGAGTTGTCTGTCTGTCCGTCTGTCCGTCCGTCTGTCCGTCTGTCCGTCTGTCTGTCACACTTTTTGTCCGGACGATAACTTCAATATGCCTGATGCCAGTTGATTGAAACTTCATATATGGAAAGAGCATAATGAGAGGAAGTGTCATGCACAAGGTCCATAACTCTGGCTTCACTAATATTGGAGTTATTGCCCTTTGTAAAAAAAAATCACACTTTTTTGTCCGGACGATAACTCCTATATGGCTCATGCCAGTGGATTGAAACTTCATATATGGAAAGATCAGGACGAGAGGAAGTGTCATGCACAAGGTCCATAACTCTGGCTTCACTAATATTGGAGTTATTGCCCTTTGTAAAAAATATCATAATTTTTTGTCCGGACAATAACTTCAATATGCCTGATGCCAGTTGATTGAAACTTCATATATGGAAAGAGCATGATGAGAGGAAGTGTCATGCAGAAGGTACATAACTCTGGCTTCACTAATATAGGAGTTATTGCCCTTTGTAAAAAAAATCACACTTTTTTGTCCGGACGATAACTTCTATATGGTTCATGCCATTGGATTAAAACTTCATATATGGAAAGATCATAACGAGAGGAAGTGTCATGCACAAGGTCCATAACTCTGGCTTCACTAATATTGGAGTTATTGCCCTTTGTAAAAAAATCACAATTTTTTGTCCGGATGATTACTCCTATGTGACACATGCCATTGGAGTGAAACTTCATACATGGAACGATCATGATAAGAGAAAGTGTCATGCATAAGATCTTTAACTCGAGCTTCAATAAATTTAGAGTTATTGCCCCTTGTACATTTGTTTAATTCTTTCTTGTCAGGACGATAACTCCTACATGGCTATTGCCATCGTATTGAAACTTCATGCATGGAAAGAGCATGATGAGAGAAAGTGTCATGAACAAGGGCCATAATTCTGGCTTCAATACTTTTGGAGTTATTGCCCTTTGTTACATTTTTTGGCCGATCAATAACTCCTGTTCGACTGATGCTATTGGAATGACATTTTATTTTTGGAAAGAGCATGTTGAAAGTAAGTGTCATGCACAAGGGCCATAAATCTGGTATCAGTATTTTTGGAGTTATTAGCTGTTATCATTTTCTTCTTGAAAAATGTAGTGTGGAAAACGCATAATGAGGGGAAGTATCATTCATCAAGACCATAACATTTTTAGTGATTTCCCTTTACATATTGTTTTTATTAGAGGGGAGACATCCGTTTTTGTGACAAAAACCTCTAGTTGCGTTCTGAGGTCCATAGCTTTGATCCATTATTGCGTTCCGAGGTCCATAGCTTTATTGACCTATTCATTATTGCGTTCTGAGGTCCATAGCTTTATAGATCCATTATTACGTTCTGAGGTCCATGTCTTTATAGATCCATTATTGCGTTTTGATGTCCATAGTTTTATCGATCCATTGTTGCGTTTTGATGTCCATAATTTTATCGATCCGTTATTGCGTTCTGAGGTCCATATCTTTGTAGATCCATTATTGCATTATGAGGTCCATAGCTGTACAAAACTACGTCGAATGATTCATAATGGCGTTATGACGTCCACAGCTTTACAAAAATGCGTCCAATGATCCATAATTTCATTCTAGCTTTACAAAACTATATTGAATGATCCATAATTTCGTTCTTAGGTCCATGGATACGCAAAAAAAGTCCAAGTATCCGTATTGTTAAACCTCGTATAAAATGCCGAATAGTTTGACAAGCTGCGGGCACTGGGAATAGCATCCAATGGATTTTATATTTTCGAAGCTTTTGTAATGTAGATATAGTTTTACCTTTTATTTCCAATTGATCCATAGCTTTACTAATTGCATATTAATATCTTGTTAGCAATCTAGCAACAGATGTGACCAACTGACATATCATGTAGGCCATCTGAAGTTAGCTCAACCGTTTCCTTCATATAAATTTTATGCCTTTTCAGTTTTCACGCCTTTGCAAACCGAGTAGACCCAGATAAGACGGTTGCTATAGGACCAAGGTCTGCTCTATTTGCTTATACATATGTATTATAATATAGACCCTATTCTACAGTTTCTGTCTGAGCCAAAATATCCTGTGATCATATTCCATGATAAACATTAATCTAATGAATATCCATGATGTCATTATTTCTTACGTGAATATTAAGCAGGGAAAGGGTGAACCCATCGTGGTGAAATATAAATTGTGACAGCTAGAGCCCTAATCCGTTTCAATTTTTATTTCCTTCATATTCGTTGAAGATGTTTAACGAATTTGTTGACCGAGTTTCAAACAATTTCGATCCTCAGCCACTCGGTGCCTCATTGAGCCTCATTGAGATCTACGCTGTTTGCATGACAGCCAGTTAGCATGATAGCCAGTTAGCATGATAGCCAGTAAACATGATAGCAAGTTAGCACGATAAATATTAAATAATTATATAGTTTGCTATGAAATTGTCGTCTGCGTATTATATTTAAAAATAGAATTCTTTCCCACATTTTTTGAGAATAAAAATAAATACAATGTATTTGAGAAAAAACAACATCTACCACGGTGCCAAACAGTTTGGATCTTGACGCTGGGTTTCTCGTCGGTTCATAAGAATTACATGTACTATGCTAGTAGTTTTGAAGTTCAGCTGTATTTTGGCGAGTTAGAAATGTAGTTAAATGTCGAGCCTTGGCGAGCATTTAACTACTTTTCTGACAAGCCAAAATACAGCTTAACTTCAAAACTACTAGCATAGTAATTTATATATCATGCAACAACAAGTTTGATCATGCGATAATATTCGGTGAAACAAAATGGAAGGACAAACTGAAATGTAGAAAATCAAACAGACGACAAATTTTGCAAACGACAAAATGTGATAGCTAACCAGTTAAACTCTTTACTTGATAGAAACGAATTTTCACCATTTTTTGCAAACAAAGTAGACCCAGATCCTTCTGTAGAAGTCACTGTTCAGTGTTATCATATTGCCATTGTAAAAATTCAGCTAATAAATATTCATGATGTCATTAATTCTTTCGTGAATATTCATGTAGTTTAGAGTTAACCCTTCGCTTGCTATTCACGTCAATATACCTACCCGTAAATAGTGAAGACCCAGATGAGACAGCTCCTGCAGGAGCTGTCTCATCAGGGTCTGCACTATTTACAAGTTGATTGTGCAACCAGTGCACTCCACAGCAGTGATTGCACAGCAAAATACTTGTACACAGTGAAGATATATGTAATTATACAACAGGACATGGGTAAAGAAGGAGAAATGTATTTTAAAATTCAGCAAGCGAAGGGTTAATCATTGTAAAGTAATCCGCACATGGTGTGATAAAAGTCAACACCTTCAAGCAAAATGTTTATTCTCCAGGCAAAATAATTTTCTACGTATCGTAAGATATAGTAACCATTTCCTACCTTCAAATTGGAGAAAGGTCACATTGACCCTTAAACCACCGATCGAATTGCGACTTTTATAAATGTCATATGCTTCAATTTTGTAATTTAACCTTTCATCACTTTAAATCAGAAACAAATACCAAAGAAAGGCATCGAATTCTGCTGAGAAACAAAAACTTGAAGTTCATCTGAATATCATGCTAAAGATTGTTTTACGGAAGTTTGATTAAATAAAACAACTTCAACCCCCTTCCGTGCCGAAATGACGGGTTTATGATATCGCATGCAAACAGTTTGGATCCAGATGAGACGCCGAGTAACTCGGCGTCTCATCAGGATCCAAACTGTTTGACACTCGGTTTACTGTTTTACAAAGAAAATGGAAGAACTGCACACACTTACACTAAAAATGAACGAAACTGTGCCCAGCTGACGACATTGCTGGCACCGAAAGGGTTAATCTGCTGAATATTTGAAACTGACTTCTCCCATTCTGAAAATTAATTTTTTAAAACTATGTGCAAAATTTATCGATGAAGAAAATGTTTATCTTAAGACAAACTGTGTAGACCCTGATCAAAGGGCTTCCTCGGGATCCCTTTGATCTGGGTCGACACTGTTTGCCACGATCGTATATCTCACTTCCGCACATTAGGGGTTAAAACGGATAGTTCATTTAAATAAATATACCTTGTTGGCTTATTTTCTTTCGGTCACTACACGTGTATACTTTCAATTTTATTAGTTATCTAACATTTATTTGCCCGTGATGTCAAATTTCTTAAGAAATCAAAAATGTCGTCAGCTTAAAATTCAACTTAACCCTTATATGGTGTTATATCGCTTATTTTTTTTACTTATGACGACACTTTCCCGTTTTAATTTGCTTATATTAGCAGTCAGTTACAACTGTAATTAATATTCATGATGTCCTTATTTCCTACATGACTATTTATTTGTTAAACCTTTCCCTCATATAAACGCATTTTCACGCATTTGCAGAGTGGACCCAGATCAGACCCTGTTTTGCTTTAGACATGATACAGGTCTGAAACTATTATTATATAAAATTCAACTAATAAATAATCATTATATCATTTCTTACATGAATAATCATTAAGCAAAGGACTAATAGAATATGTTGTACATGTACTGTATAACAGACTGGTCGGTTTATGTTGAATGTTGAAGCAGCCAAGATAGATGATAAATACTTGCTGAACATATCAATATGATATTCGTTTTATCACATAGTAAACTGTTTTATCTACTCGTGTGCATACAGTAGAACCTGTCCTAAGCAGCCATTCATTTATTGAACATAGGAGTCTTAAGAAAGCATGTGATTGCTTAATGCAGGACAAAAGTAATGCAGAAGCTCCTATAGGAGCTTCTGCATCACTTTTGACCTGCATTTAGCTACTAGCTGCATTAGAGACCCATAATTAGACCTCTTTTTGAGGACCGCTTAAACAGACTGTACTGTAATCGATTTTGAACCACATTAACCCTTTCATCGCCGCTGTCGCATAAATGCACCACGACAAATAGTGCAGACCCAGATCAGACGCCGCTTTTTCAAGGCGGCGTCTGATCAAGGACTTCACTATTCGTCTCAATCTCTAATTCTATTTTCATTGCATGTGCTTTATTCCTTCGAAAATTGCATTCATTTATCTCATTTTCTTATTTTACTGAATGATTTTACAAACTTGGATTGCAGACGGCAATTAGAAATTTGACGCCGAAAGGGTTAAGACTAAATTGATAGAAAATTAGAATGGTTACAGAAATACATGTATATATACAGTAGAACTCCTCTAAAGTGACCATCTCATGGATAGATATTTGCGTCGTATAAAGCAGGCAGTAGCTTAATGCAGCTTGACAGTAATGCATAAAGCTCCTGTAGGAGCTTTTCTGTATAACTTTGGTCTTGCATTAAGCTACATGTATATATACCACCTACTCCTAATATTAGACCTATTTTTGGTAGTCACATAAGATGGACTTTACTAAACTTGTATTTTTGTATTCTTGTACGAATTCTTACCCACTAATTACACACTTGACTGTCGACCGTTAAAATGTCTTATACAACGCATGTCTAACACAGCATTTCCCCCTATGTGTGTAATTTAGCCCATTTTTCCACTAAACCGTAAACGTGAAATGAGTCACATTTGCAAACAGCTTGGATCCAGATGAGACGCCGAGTAACTCGGCATCTCATCAGGATCCAAGCTGCTTTTTACACATAGTCGGTGGTTTCTCAAAAGCGTGTCACTTGGTCAATCGATTTTCAAAAGTTTGATCGACTCGGAAGTAGATCTAGTCAAAACTGCACCATATTCAAATTTGAGCAGACTCGTTTTTAAACCGGGACAGGGATTAACCCTTTCCATGAATATTCATTAATAAAATAGTTATAAAGAAATATGGAAAGTGGAGCATTTTAGAAAGTAAAGAAACATATTTATCAAATTATATTAGCAAACAGAGCAGACCCTGATCAGACGGCTCCTCTAGGAGCCGTCTGATCTGGGTCTTCTCTGTTTGCAAATGCGTAAAACATGCTAATATGAGGGAAAGGGATTAATAAGTGATACTGTTTGCTGTCATATGTTTCAAGATTCTTTATTCCGAGTGAAGCAAACCAGCGACATAGCATAATATAGCAACTTAGCATAACATGCAAACTTAGCATAATGTAGTACATTAGCATAATAACGTACCAACTTAGCATTATAACATTCTAACTTGCATAACATACCAACTTAACATAACATACCAGCATGATATACCAACTTTGTATAATATACCAATTTAGCATATCAACATTCTAGCTAAAGAATAACCGACTTTATATATTATTCACAGGTCTTTTGTCCTTTCTTGAACGGAGTATGTTTTTTTTTCTTTCACCACAACTATGCAGCTCTATTATACAGGCGGGTTTATGCACAACAAATTTGATTTACTCTTTACATGCTCTCATACGAATCCGCGTAAACATATTCAAACAGTTTAGATCCAGATGAGATGCCGAGTAATGCCGAGGAATGCAAAATGTTTAACACTCTGTTCGACTGTATAAAAACAAATGGTGAAAAAATAAAATATTTAAAACTTCCGACATACGACCATTCTGTTTTGAAGATAACATTTATTTAGCATACATGCGTACAAAAAATAACCCTTATCCCTTATATCCGCAACCTAACACGCATCTGCAAACAGCTTAGATCTAGATGTGACGCCGAGTAACTCGGCGTCTCATTAGGATCCAAACTGTTTGACACACGGCCAACAGTACCTCAAAAACATGACTGCGTCGGAATTAGTCAAAATGGCTCCATATCCAACATCGAGCTGACATTATTTTTTTCACCGTGAATTAAGGTTTAATATAGCGTAAATGTGCACCTGTAACTAAAGTGAATTACCCTGATGCGCGCGCCAATTGTCGTCTGCAATAATTATCGTCTGCTCCAACACCCACAGTGCCCGTTTGTTTAATTTCTTTTCCGAAACACCGAACACGGTGTCAAGCAGCTTGGATCCAGATGAGACGCCGAGTCACTCGGCGTCTCATCTGGATCCAAACTGTTTGCAAATGTTATCACGAGCGCGATACTGGCTTACTTATAATCAACGCCCCTTTCACCATCAACAAACATTGTGTTTTATTCAAACCGAAATGTGACACGTGAAATGATTTTCAACCTTTTATTTGATTGCAAAAGCCTTTTCTTTTATACGGTGATTCGGCATATTTAATTTTAACCCTTTAAACGTGGGACACAAATGCGTTGCAACTTGCAAACAGTGTAGACCCAGATCAGAGGGCTCCTAGAGGAGCCCTCTGATCAGGGTCTGCACTGTTTGTGATTTAAATTCCTCTTGCAAAATTAACCCCCTTCATACTGATTGGATTCTATCCTAAATCAGTAAAGGGCCATTCCATTTTGAATATTCAGCGTCCATAGGGTTAAGCATATAATATCAATATTGATATGCGAAACACACTTACCTCGTCACCTTTCTCGTCTACTTCATAAAAAAATCTGCCAGATTGAAAAAATAAACAACAAAGGTCTCATGTGTTAAAAGCGTTTCCAAGGTTAAAAGTAGATGGCCATAGAACGTCTGATACGGGTTACGGAGTTGCATTAAAACTATTTATTTCATTTGATTTCTTACTGTGGGTGCAGAAAGGTTTGGGCTTTACAACGAAACACCTGTATTCAAAATCGGATAAACTGTAATACTAGGAGGATTAAACCTTGAACCCTTCATTCATCTGCAAAATGTATCGTCTGCTATAATTTTCTTTAAAACAACAACAACAACAGCGACAACAACAAACGAACCAAACTACATTATTTCAGTTCCTTCACAGCATCAAGCAATTTGGATCCTGATGAGACGCCGAGTTACTCGGCGTCTCATCTGGATCCAAACTGTTTGCAAAGGTGACCACCGATTTGCCTATTGACAACGATAGGATTAATATACAGTTGAGATAGATTCAGATTATATTTTATGTCATTTTCTATCCTGATCAGTCGCTAGGTAATTTGACTAAGATTTTAGAACAGACGACTTGTAATGATTCGGGTTGAAATGAAGATGAAAAATTATCCAAATTGAGCCGCATTTGAGTTTTAGTTTAAGCAAGATACAAATCTTTATCCTCAGCGTACACCGGACGAACTCTGGATGTCATCGGCATGTAGTCTGGATCCAGATACTTCTCTAGGTCCGATTGAATTCAAACTGATTGACACCAGACCGTATTTTGTAGAGAAGCAGAATACAGCGATACATTAAGTTTTGTGTATGAACATTTTAGAAACTGATATTCTAACACGCTAAATTGAACCCCTTATCACGCTTTAAAAATAATGTCTGCACACATTTGGATCTGGTGCAATTTTGAATACTTCCGATTCGATCAAGCTTTTGAGAAACTATTGACCGAGTATCATGTAGTTTGGATCCTGATGAGACGCCGAGTTACTCGGCGTCTCATCTGAACCCAAGCTGTTTGCAAATGAGAACCGGGTCGTTGAGAGCGATATAAGGGATAAAACCACAAGCGTTTGACTCGGACCGAAACAAACAAACAGGTGGAAGATTAATAATAGATCACACTTTAAAATCCCTTCCTCCATTTAAAAGCCTTTTCAAGCATTTGCAAACAGAGTAGACCCAGTTCAGACGACTCCTGTAGGAGCCGTCAGATCAGGGTCTGCTCTGTTTGTTATTTGATTTTGATAGATGTTTCTTTAGTTTCTAAAATAGCTACTATGTTCCACCTTCCATATTTCATTATAGCTATTTTGTTCATGAATATTCAGTAGGTACTGAACTTTGGAATGAACATACATGTACGTTCAACAGGGAATGGGTTAAATGGACTTTTTGAGTTTTGTTGATAGAGTTGAGTTGTAGGAGCCGCCTGATCAGGATATGTCCTGTTTGCTCATACATGTATGTTACTGATTCTCTAACGTGTGCCAATACGTTTTCTTATTTTGTATTAGTAATACAAAACATATAATATTTAATATAATGCATAAATACTTGAAATGCTCTGATCTAATATTTCGACCACTAAGGGCCTTTTTCAAAGATTTCTCTTTGATTTTATGGCTGAATGCATGTAACAAAAATGTGACGTGTATTTTGACATGATAATCTTTGAAAAAGGCCCTTAGTGGTCGAAATATTAGATCAGAGCAGTTCAAGTATTTATGTATTATATTAATTCCCTATTTTGGAATATTTTCTTCATTGTTTAATATAATGGACGGGGATATGCATGTATACTCGTCAGATAAACGTTTAAAGTAATATAAATATATACACGTACATCGTTTTATATTTCAGATAATAGAAAGATACCAGTCGTTATTGTCCCCGAGCCAAAGAGACCGAGTCTTCATCATGAGTCACCTTCCATTCATAAGTCGGAAAGAATATCTCCCGTTAAAGATCACGGAATCAGCCGAGAATTTCCGACGTTCCCACAATTCCATTGGCCGTCACCATTTTATGCTGGTTTCCCGCACCAGTACCCATTTCTTCCATATCGGTTGCATGGATTTCCAATGACAGCCTTCTCTGATAGCTACCCGATCACGTCGTATCAAGATCCCGTACACGCTTACAATACACAGGGAGCAGTAATTGCACCATTCCCGTTTATGGCGGGAATTTCACCATATCAACTTCCGCTTCCGGTAAGACAGACGAAATGTGTTGGGCGAGAAAGCGAAAAGAAAGAAATCGAGACGAGCGTTAAATCTGCCTTCGAAACTATTACTGTTTCTTCTAAGTGTAAACAAGAACCAATGGATTTGTCTCCACAGCCAAACGGAAAATCCCAACTATACGACAAAAAGAAAACCAAAGATGGCGAACAAGCGAAATACCAGTGTGAGGACTGTCAGAAGAGTTATTCTACTTTTAGCGGTCTATCTAAGCACAAACAATTTCATTGCACCCACGACATGAACAAAGAATTCACGTGCAAGTACTGTGACAAAACATACGTGTCTTTAGGTGCACTGAAAATGCACATAAGGACACACACCTTGCCGTGTAAATGTAAAATTTGCGGTAAAGCGTTTTCACGACCTTGGCTTCTTCAAGGTCACATTCGAACACACACGGGGGAGAAACCATTTTCATGCGTCCACTGCCTCAGAGCGTTTGCTGACAGGTCTAACCTGCGCGCGCATCTTCAAACTCATTCGGATGTCAAGAAATACATGTGCAAAGGTTGCAATAAGACATTTTCCAGGATGTCACTGTTGTTAAAACACGAAGATGCATGTAGCATGGTGGATGTATGACAACCCCGTGTAGTGTTCTTCATCTAGGGCTATCTGTGCAATTTTGTTTGTTTCATTTATTTATGGTACGGTATTTATACAGTAGAGCTCTAGACAGAGGTCCGGATAAGATGCGTAAATTACAACAATTTCAATAATAACTTCTTTATTTCTCAACCAAAGCCTATGTTGTGACACCTCTTTAGAATCGTCTCTTCGAGACGATTCTAAAGAGTAGTCACAACAACGGGTTTGGTGGAGAAATGACGACTTTAGTACTTGAGTACGCACAAAATAGGGTTTGGTGGAGAAATGACGATTTTAGTACTTGAGTACACATGTTTATCAGATGCTCTGTCTAGATATGAGGTCGTACTTATGAATTACAATATAACCTCTCCAATGTGACCGCCAATCAGAGGACCAATTCTGGACCGTAGAGACAGGCGGTAGCTTATTTCAGGACGAAAGTAATTTAGAAAGTTATTATAGGAGCTTTCTGAATTACTTTGTCCTGCATTACCGCTTTTTAAGATACACCTATTTATTTATTGTGTGTTCTAGAAACACACGTGATAGCTTAATGCAGGTCGAAAGTAATGATGAAAGCTCCTACAGGAGCTTTCAGCATTACTTTAGACCTGCATTATGCTGTGAACTTGAGAGATTGCTGAGATTAAAATCGGATTGATCGAACCTTTGTTACCTCGTAATCATTTATATGGTCGATTGCAATGTGTTTTCGGTTCTTTCAGCATTACTTTAGACCTCAATTAAGCTCTGAACTTGAGAAATTGTTCACATTAGAAATCGGATTGCTCGAACATGTAAAATTGTTTACATTAAAAATCGTATTACTCGAACCTTGTTACCTCGAAGTAGGCCTACATATATTTTAGATGAAACGTATTTCATTTTAAGGGTTGTCCCTGCAAGAATATGTTTGGTCGACTAGAATGTTTGAAAATAATTTGTCAAAAATAATTTGACCCTGATCAGACAGTTCCTTACGAAACTCTCTGATCGAGATCAACGCCATTTGATTGTGCCTTTTTAGGGAAGCTTGTCATGAATAGATTATAGTGAAAATATGTAAGCTACCACAAGAAAAGGTATATACGGATAATGCAAACAGTATAGTCCAACAATATCCACCATGTTGTCTATATCAAAATCACATGTACATTGTAACACTTTGTTCGACAGCTGGGCTAAGTCCACTGTATTTGCAAGGCCATGGCCGATGAGACAATCAGGCGTTTCCGCCCCTTTCCGTAAATATGGCGAAAATTGGACAGTAGACCCGAAGGAGAAAATACGTTCGGATCGTAGTGAATCGTAGTTTCGAGCATATTGTCTCTGCTGATCTACGATTTTGACAATGATCACGGAAAATGCCGGAAACTCCCGATCATAACAGAAGATGTCAATCGAGTGTTAAGAATTTACATAGCCGATGGTCAAACAAATGGTGGATAATCTTTCCCTGCTCTACACTGTTAGCATTGATCAGTATCTGTCATATACTTTTACATATACAGTAAAACCTCTTTATAACGACCACTAAATTGTGTTAATTAATTGGTATTTTGGCAGGTGGTTGCTTAAAGCAATGTGAAAGTAAAACAGAATGCACCTATAGGAGCGTTCTGTTTTACTTTCACCTTGCTTTAAGCATCCACCTGCCTTTAACGCAAAGTAATTGATGTAATTTAGTGGTTGTTATAGAGAGGTTTTACTGTAACTTTTCAATGATAGGCCTCTTGAGGACCCGCCTAGTCCAGTGCTATGTTGTCATGAATAAATGTACAGTAACTCCTCTCTCAAGCGACCGCCGTATAAGAGGTGTAATTCTAGGTCTAAATGGCAGATGATAGCTTAATGCAGGATGAAAGTTATGCAGAAAGCTTCCATAGGAGCTTTCTGCATGATTTTCATCCTGCATTAAACAAATAATCTGCTTTTCAAGAAACCATGTTTATTTATTAAATGGCCGCTTCAGAGGTGATCTACTGTATTTGACATTATTAGAACCAATATGATATTTGAAGTTCATGAAATGTAATAGCTTAAAATAAATTGTCACGATAAGGAGATGTTGTTGTTTTTCGATCCCTTTTATACCCCCACCCCTGATTCTGAATTCTGTCATAGACGAACCGTTTGATATTGGTCTATCCTGTTTGCAAAGGCGTAGAACGGCGTAGTTATAGAGAAAGGGTTAAAACATCGCCACATCCTATCTTGCTGCAACTCATTCGAATCGCGTCTCCAATATTTTTATAGATTAATAGGCATTGACCTTAGCCACAAATAGCTGACCTGTGTTGACCTTTTACTTCATAAATATTCATGTAAGTACTATAACTACATTGTATATGAATATCAACTAGCTACCTTTATATACTGGCAGAAATATTTGGCCATGGCAGAAACTGCAGAATCAGATCTACATGTATATCATTTTAAAAGCAAACCAAGCAGACCCTGTTCAGATGGGCTCCTGTAGGCGCCGCCTGAACAGGGTCATCTTAATTTGCAATGTTGTAAAAATGCGCATCTATGGAGTAAATATGTGTAGCAAACTATGTATGAGCTATGGTAAACCCCCTCTAAACAGGAGTTCTAGCAGAGAATATTTTAGATACTTTTAGGCAGATGGCTGCTTAACCATTCTCTTGTTGAACTTTAAAATACATTTCTTCTTCTTAACTCATGTCCTGTTGTATAATTACATATATCTTCACTTTGTCATCACGAGAAAATGTTCATGTATCCGAAAATAAATGTATGAATGTATGAAAGTGGAAGTCCGGCTTGGAGAAATGAACAAGTCCATTTTGTAGTTTGAGTGTTGTAATTAGTATAGTTCCAAATCATATATAGGTATGACAAGATCATCAAATAAGAAATCATATGCAAGTAGATGTCCAGTATGAAAATCCAAACTAAGGATAGCTGTAGAAATACCATAATTGTATAAGTATTAGAATTTCTAACACATAGAAAGGGGTGGCCGTTGCCACCCAGTGAATATAAAACTACATTTTCCCGGCTGATGTATTGCCGTTCGTGTAAACCCGAAAAAGTCTATATGTCTTCTCTAACCAAAAACTAAACTAGAACTCCCTGTTGAATATGCAAGAGGGGAGGAGTAGGCAAGTCGCTGGATTTCAGCCAATCACATGCTGTCCAACTGGATCAGCATGCTTGGTCAGTGCGAACCCGTGAAACCCTGTGAGACTTAATGGAATGATGCTAATAAATTGTGTACCATACGGTTGTCAGTGTGTTAAGACTCTTAATAGTCTAACCCCAGTGATTTTACTTCATCTATCTTATATGGTTGTCAAAGGATTCGCAAATGTAAAGAGGTTATTATATCATTCAGTTAACAACAAAGTTAGCACCGACTGACTGATTCCACCTGTTAAGAACATTAGGGATTTTCAAAGTAAAAAATATCTGAAATTATACTGGCGTACTATCACAGATACTACCCCTGATAAGCATATAACAGATAATGACTTAGATGGATTCTTCATCAGGATCCAAACAATTCTCAGTCTCTGATACACATACCATAAGTATTGTATTATTAGGTTTACTATTATTATCATTTATCAAATGCACATGATTACTAATTATTATATGAAACTTAAATTCTAAATTAATTAATTAATTGTTCACCGAAAGTGTTCATGTTTGATATTGTGAATTTGAGAATTAGGCACACTGAACATTTGTATATCAAGCTTAGAACAGAATCATCAAGTGTTGATATACCTGTATAACAATTGTCTACAATTATTTCCCTGTGCAATCACTGCTGTGGAGTGCACTGGTTGCACAATCAATTTGTAAATAGTGCAGACCCTGATGAGACAGCTCCTGCAGGAGCTGTCTCATCTGGGTCTTCACTATTTACAGGTAAATATATTGACGTGAACAGCAAGCGAAGGGTTAATGTAGGGTTAAAGTCACACAGAAAGCTCCTACGTACGGGAGCTTTTTGCATGACTTTCACCTTCCATTAAGCTGCCACCTGTTTCCAATAACGATCTTTTTACTAAATTTAACGTCCGGTTTAGAGGTGTTTTTTTTTTACTGCACATGTATTCATGCCCAGGTCGACTTTAGCAAGGTCTGTATTTTATCATATGTAATGAAACGCACTACTTTTGAATTCTCGTTGACTGAAATCGTAATGAACCAGATCAGAGGGTACGTATCAAGACGGTGGCATATTAAGAGCTACACTACATGTATTTGCAAGTGCTGAGGTGCTGGTCAAAAATACAGTAAACTCCACTTAAGCCGGACATTAAACTTAACATAGAAATCGGTCTTGGAAACAGGTGGCAGCTTAATGCAGGATGAAAGTCATGCAGAAACCTCCTCTAGGAGCTTTCTGCATGACTTTCACCCTGCATGAAGCAGCTATCTGCCTAAAAGCAACTAAATTCTTCTTTATTACAATTCCGGTTTAGAGGTGATTTACTTAAAACCTCTTGCCAACGGCCAGTGTAATAAGTCAAATATTCTGAGTGTGTATGGCAGGTGATAGCGTAATGCAAGCGAACGTAATTTTCATTTTGCATTAACCCTTCCAGCTAATAAATATTCAAGATGTCATTATTTCTTACATAAATATTCAACAGGGGAAAGGTTAAGTGGTCCCTATAGATATGCTCTAATTAGTTTATGTTTTATGAGTCTTACGAATGTTTTTAAATTTCATCGAGATTTTCTAGTGTATGAAACTTTTAAAGATTTATGTGCAAGTCTAAATAAAATATTGTTCTGTTCTGTTTATACTTTATGCCAGACTGTGAAATTGATCTTGTCAAAGGGTACAGTTTAGTTTGGTGCTGTGAATTTGGTCTTGTCAAAGGGTTATAAAATGTTTGGTGCGAAGGAAGTGGTCTTGCTAAAGGGTAATACAAAATTCGGTGCTGTGACAGTGGTCTTGTCAAATGTTGTTTAACCCTTTCCCTCATATATAAACCCATTTTCACGATTTTGTCAACAGAGTACACCCATATCAGACGACGACTCCTGTAGGAGCCAGCTGATCATGGTCTACTCTGTTTGTTTGCGCAATTATATAGATCTGATTCTGCAGTTTCTGTCGAAGCAAAAAGTTCCCTGAAAAAAAGTCCATTATAAAATTTATGTAAACGAATATCTGTGAAGTGATTAGTTCATGCAGAAATTTTATAAGGGAAAGGGTTAACCTTTTCCCTGGTGAATATTCATGTAAAAAATAATTACGTCATAAATATTAATAAGATTATTTTTTATAATGGCATATGAGCGCAGGACATTTTGGCTTAGACAGAAGCTGTTGAATCAGATCTATATTACACCATAAGCAAACAGAGCAAACCCTGATCAGACGGCTCCTATATCTGGGTCTACTCTGTTTGCAGATGCGTCAAAATGCGCTTATATATGGGAAAGGGTTAATGTTAAAGATTTGCTTAACCTTTAGCCTGCTGAGCAAATTATTTTTGCAGATTTTTTCAACTTCTTGTATAACATTTTCAAAATTCAAGCTATGATCAATTTGTCTACCAAAATGTAATCAGAGTGACCAATAGTTTGGATCCTGATGAGACGCCGAGTTTGACGCCGAGTCTGATCTGGATCCAAACTGTTTGCATAGGTATTCACTTATCCGCCCATAGCAGGATAAAGGTTAATCAAATGTTGGGAATTATAAGCAGGGTTATGTATCCCTTTTTGACGATTTGTGACATTTAATGAATAAACAAATAAAAAAGGGGGCTTGTAAAAGTAGGCGGTTGATATACATGTATGTAGAACGAAAGAAATGCAGAAAGCTCCTGTGGTCGTATCAGCGAGACTTTATCGCATTTATATATGAGTCGCTCTCTGGGCAAAGGAAAATTATTGCATTTCAAACAGGGTAGACCCAGCCTCATATAATACACAATAAAGATTGCTGGAAAATTCTGTTGTATGAAAAGATTTGTCGTCCGCTAAACTTGTCATTTTATAATTTTTCTCTTTATTTGAAAAAAAAAATACATTTCAAACATAATTATAGCACCAAACAGTTTGGATCCTGTTGAGACACCGAGTTACTCGGTATCTCATCTCATCTAGATCCAAACTGTTTGCATAGGTAATCACATATTCACCATTAGCCGCAAAGGTGTGAACTTTGTTGTACTGTAAGCACGAGTTAACCTTTTTGTACTGTAAGCAAGCGTCGTCTGCAAATATTGTCGTCTGCAAATGTTGTCGTCTGCTCCATTACTAAAAAGAGTACATTGTTTCTTACATATGTTTCCAGAAACGTAATCAGAGTGACAAACAGTTTGAATCCTGATAAGACGCCGAGTTACTCGGCGTCTCATCTGGATCCAACCTGTTTGCAAAGTTTTTTTTAACAAATTCACCAGTGGAGTGCTGAATAATGGATCTTGATCAGCTTGTAATGATGACAGGTAAATATATAACCATTTACTTCATAAATACAACGTTTTATGCCCTTGTGAACAGAGTAGACCAAGATCAGACGGCTCCTATTGGAACCGTCTGATCAGGGTCTGCTCTGTTTGCTTATGGTATAATATAGATATGATTCTACAGTTTCTGGCATGGCCAAACATTCCTGCGTCCATGTGCCATTACAAATATAATCAAATTAATATTCATGATGTCATTATTTCTGACATGAATATTCATGAAGTAAAGGGATAAGCTAGATACTACTAATGGTGTTGACGTTATGACCAAGATGTTATCTATAACAAATCTTCAAAAAAACATAGCTAAAATGCCACTCAAAAAAGGGAGTTACAATTTCAAAATAATTGCATTTTTATCATGAAATAAATCTGATATAGGGATATTTCACTTCTCTGTAATTAACTCATTCACTCCCTTTCCTACTGTGAAAGTTGTCACGTGATAAAACTCCCTACTACTTCCACCTTTAACCCTTTCCTCCATACATACGCTGTTTAGTAAGGTTTACGCCTTTCTTGCAAATAGTGTATATCTAGATCAGACATGTCTTATAGGAGTTGTCTGATCAGGGGCTACAGTGTTTGCATTTAGGATATATTGGGTCTGAGTTTATCTTACCTTTCACAGAAATAATTGCCAATATATACCAAAAATACTGATTGAGACAATACATATATAATGTACAATGTACAAAGAGGGTAGAACCTAATTCATATATATTCATGGAGTAAAGGATTAACCCTTTAATCCATAATTACACCTTTCTATGCCTTTGTAAACAGAGTAGACTAATATCAGACGGCTCATATAGGAGTCGTCTGATCAGGATCTGCTCTGCATGTTTACGATATAATAAAGATACGATTCTACACTCAAAAAAACTCCCGTGTCCTCGTGCTATTATAACAATTTACCTAATTAGTATTCATGAGGTTATTTCTTACATGAATATTCATGTAGTAAAGAGTTAAACAATATAACGCCTACAATTGTGTTTACCCGTATCTTGCTGTAAAAATGATGTCAGCGCAAAGCCTGAACCGCTTGAACAATATTGTCTTATTGTCAATTAATGTAACCCTTTACTCCATGAATATTCATGTATACTCCACGACGAATACATGTATTCATATACAGTAAAACCCCTCTAAACCGGACATTAAATTTTGGTATAAATATCGGTCTTGGAGACAGGTGGCAGCTTCATGCAGGGTGAAAGTCGTGCAGAAAGCTCCTGGAGGAGCTTTCTGCATGACTTTCACCCTGCACGAAGCAGCCATCTGCCTACATGTATCTAAATTCTTTTCTACTAGAATTCCGGTTTAGAGGGGTTTTACTGTACTCCGTGAATACATGTATTCATGTACATTGTACTTCATGAATATTTATGTATACTCCATGAATATTCATTCATACTCCATGAATTTCTGCATTACTTTTTCCCTGCATTAAGCACCACTTGCTTTTTAAGACTCGTATATTCAATAAAGTAATGGCCGCTTAGGACATGTTATACTGTACAGTAAAACCTCTCTTTAACCGCCACTAAATCACATCAAGTTTTTTTGCGTTTAAGGCAGATGGTTGCTTAAAGCAAGGTGAACGTAAAACAGAACGCTCCTAAAGGAGCGTTTTGTTTTAATTTCACCTTGCTTTAAACGGCCATCTGCCCTAAATACCAAATAACTAACACAATTTAGTGGCCGTTAAATAGAGGTTTTACTGTATATGAATTTTGACGTATTTGCAAATATAAAATACCCAGATCAGGCTGCTCCTGTACGAGCGTCTGACCAGGATAGTGAGTTTCTGCCACGACTAAAAATATCCATGTTCGTACGTATGTCATTCTTAAAAATCATTTAATTAATAACCATGATGTCACCATTCTTACAAGAGTATTTATGAAACTAATGATCGAGCGAGACAACTGGGGTTCACAATTTATTCTAAACTGCTCGAGACTTTTCAGACAGTTTACTACACAGTATATCTACTCAATCTATCCTTTGAATGCTGAATTTGCCAGATGGATTAGTCCATCATTGGTTAACGATAGAATCCATTCAGTATGCATGGGTATAATTTTCGAGAGGAGTTTAACCCTTTCCCTGCTCTATGTTTATTTCAAATTTTAGTACCTGCTGAATATTCATGGCAAAAGTAGTTACATATTTAATTAAATATAGAAGGTAGAACATTGTAGCCATTTTAGAAGCTAAAGAAACATATCTGTCAAATTCCATTGGCTAACAGTGCAGACCCTGAACCTATAGGAACCACCTGATCTGGGTCTACTCTGTTTGCAAATGCGTGAAAATGTGTTTATATAAAGAAAAGGGTTAAAAGTCAAAAAGTACTGACACTGACATGAGGGTTCTTCTATGAGCAATTTGATCTGGATCTACACTATTTGCAAATGCCAGTACACTCGCACTCCTCATTCAAAGGGTTTGAAATGGGTCATATGTACAACCCTTTTTGTCGAACGTTCATGTGGTATTAACTCTTTCCTTCGCATAACGTGTTTTCACGCGTTTGCTAACAGAGTAAACCCTGTGGGAGCCGTCTGATCTGGATCTGCTTTGTTTGCTAATGGAATTTGAAATATCTGTTTCTTTACTTAAATGGCTATAGTGTTCCACCTTCCATATTTTTTTCATGAATATTCAGTATAGGTATCGAAAATTGGAATAAACATAGATTAGGGTAGTTAAACCTTTATTCCTTGAATATTCGTGTAAGAAGTATGACACTATGAATATTGATTAGGTATTGTTATTATAGTATATCGAGGGCTTGGGGCAAAACTATTCTAACTCCTTCACAAAGTGAAGGAGTTAGAATAGTTTTGTACCAAGCCCTCGATATGTGATCACCGGAATCTTTAGCTAAGGGAGAAACTAGACAATTATATCCATATCATTTCACAAGCAAACAGGGTAGACCCTGATCAAATGAGTCTATCGGGGACTGTCTGATCTTGGTCTATGGAGATGTTTTCAAAGGCGTTAGACTATATGAAATACAACATGTAATGGGTTAAAGAGCCGCGCACTTTCCAAATAAATGTTCAACATTTTCTTCTACGCAGATTTATTCTAACATCTTTAGATTTATAGAAACGAACGTATCTTGGTCCACTGCACCGACAACGAATAACATCGAGGTCCGTCCAATTGACAATGAAAATATGCATGTTTCTTGCTCCATTTTATGCAAGTTTTGAATATCATCCTCAAATTTGAATACTCACGCTACTTGAAGCAACGTCGGAGTGGAGTCCAAAAGCAGGTGCTCGAGACAGGTGACACGTGACCTCCTCCTCGCGTTCCCCGACCCGGTAGCAGGTGGAGCTTAAATTAGAGAATCTTTTTCGGGTGATAATTGTCCCAGGTATAATTGGACCACTTCTGCCGATATATCTAATAATAGCACCGATGCCTCGTTCATAAAGGCACTTCTGAAATCTTAACCCTTTCCCCGCTATTAAAAGAAATGCCTGCTCAAATTTGGATCTGGTGTAATTGATTAACTTTTTTCCCTTATTTGTCCAAAATTTTGAGAGAATAATGTTCTAGTGTCAAACAACTTGGACCCTGATGAGATGCCGAGTTACTCGGCATCTCATCTGGATCCAAGCTGTTTGTAAATGCGAGACAGGTCAGGAATAGCAGGCTAAGGGTTCACGCTTCTCAAGCTCAGTGCGTCTCTACTAATATTTTCAAACAGTTTGGATCAAGATGAGACGCCGAGTAACTCGGCGTCTCATCAGGATCCAAGTTGTTTGACAAGCGGTCAATAGTTTCTAAAAGATTTGTTCGAATTAGACGTCAGTGAAAAGTTTCGCAAATCGGATATTGAGCAGACTTTATTTTTTCAGCATCAATAAGGTTAAGAATAGCTCAACGACTCTTACCTGCCTTAAATTCACCTGCCTCGTTGGTTTAATTGTTCTTTACGCCAATGATATAGTCGGGTTTTTTTTTCTTCTTCAGAGAAAACTGCTTGAGGTGATGTTAGGGAATGGCGTATCACGTGACTATGACGCCTCGCTCGCATCCTTAATTTATGAAGTTTTGTAGCACGCGCCGAGCTTGTCAACAAAGCAACTGCCTTTTGATGCGCGCTTTCAGACGCACTTCAAAGACACGCTCTGTCGGACAGAATTGGCAAGAAATTACCTTTTTGAAAAAGCGTTAAAGGCGTTTTATTTTAATACTAGAAACAGGTGACTGAATAATAAAATTAAGGTGTGAAGAAGTATTAGGGGCTGACAATAAACACTCGTAGGATTGAAGCAAGGAGATGGGACCTGGTTTTCGGGTGGGCAGGTGAAATCGATGATGTAGCTTCTTTATTGTGTCTGTATTTTTTTTTCAAATGGATTTCAGAATTAATATGATGCGCTCATATGTGCAAGGCGTGTCGCATGTTACCGAAGATGTGACGTAAATTTTCATACTAAATAACTCATTACTCCATTAATATTCATGTCAGAAAAATGACATGAATAACCATGAGATTATTTTTTTAAAATGGCATTGCGAACAGTGTAATTTGAATTAGGCCTATATTATTTTATGAGCAAACATAGCAGACTCGGGTCAAATCTGGATCTACCCTGTTTGCAAAAACATACATATGAAGTAAACAGTTACAAAAACGCATAGTAGATACATGTATTCACAATATTGTCGCCACGTGCTATTTCATGCATATCAATAAACTGTATGTATGAATGTTAATAAGCTTGATTTTTATAATTGCATAATTATGAGCATGTTCGCCTTGGCAGAAACTGTATGGCAGATCTACAATAAAACCTCTCTATTACGACCACTAAATTACATCACGTATTTTGTGTTAAAGGCAGGTGGATGCTTAAAACAAGGTGAAAGCAAAACAGAACGCTCCTATAGGAGCGTTCTGTTTTACTTTCACCTTGCTTTAAGCAACCGCCTGCCCAAAATTACCAACTAATTAACACAATTTTGTGGTTGTTATAGAGAGGTTTTACTGTATATACATGTACAATTGAACGTCGATATCTCGAAGTCGGATAACTCAAACTAAAAGTTTGTTCCTTCCAAAATTTACGCGAAAGAATTGTTTTAAAAGGTATCACTACACATATCTAGAAACACATATGACAGCTTAATGTAGGTCGAAAGTAATGCTGAAAGCTCTCCTGCAGGAGCTTTCAGCATTACTTTCGATCTACATTAAGCTGCGAATTTTAGATATTGGTCAGATTAGAAATCGGATGACTCGAACTTCTGTTATCTCGAATTGATTTGCATGGTCGCTTGAAGTTTGCGATATCGAAATTCAACAGTACTTCCATAAGCAGACAGAGCAAGGCCTGACCGGACGGCTCCTACTGGCTCCTACTGACTATTAGTATAGATGTCAAAAGGCGTATATGTATATGGGCTAACCCTTTCCCTGTTCTATGTTTATTTCAAATTTGGATACCTATTGAATATTCATGGCCATAATAGTTATAACGAAACATGGAAGGTAGAAAATTATAGCCATTTTAGAAAGTAAGAAACGGGTTTATCAAATTTTCCTTTAGCAAACAGAGCAGACCTGGTCAGACGGCTCCTATAGGAGCCTTCTTATCTGGGTCTACTCTGTTTGCAAATCCGTCAAAACCCGTTTATATGAAGGAAATCGTTAACCTTTTACTCCATAAATAAACCTGTCTACGCCTTTGCAAACAGAGTAGACCCAGATTCTATAGGGGCTTTGGCAAAACTTAATGTACTACAGTGAAACCCCGCAAATGCGACCACTTAATAAACAGCCACTGATGTCGTCTAAAGCAGGTGGTTGCTTAATGCAGGACGAAAGTTAAGCAGAAAGCTCCTATAGGAGCTTTCTGCATAAATTTCGTCCTGCATTAAGCTACCACCTGCCTCAGTCACCCAGAATTGTGCCCCTTTTTGGTGGTCGCATTAGCGGGGTTTTACTGTATATGCCATTTTAAGAATTAATCTAATTAATATACATGATGTCATCATTTCTTACATAAATATCCATGGAGTAAACGATTAAAAGCAGTATAGCATTTGGACCATTTGACGCGCTGGATAACAAATCTACGTCACGTGTATCAGGGGTCTACACTGTTGGTCTAAATGGATCATAAAACCCAACAGAGACAACTAATGTAGATATTAGTTCTGAAGACGTTATACATTTGTATTTCCGAAAGCTTCCATCAGATCACTCTCGTATACAATCAAGCTCAAACAAATTAACCCTTTACTCCAAGAATATTCGTGTATATCTATTTTATACTGGTGTAGACCAGATGTAGCAGCGTTTCATGTCGCACCGACGCTAAATGTCGCACTTGACGTTATATGTCGCAAGGCTGACGCTGAATGCCGTAACCAACGCTAAATGTCGCAAAACCTCCGGAGGTTATATGTCGCATCTGTTACGCCAAATGTCGCAACAAATTGTACTGCTGCTATATGTCGCAGCATCCACGCTAAATGTCGCAGTCCTTTATAAGCAATCTTTTGCAGTACTAAGTATTACTATCCGAGTTTAAGCCCCTAACATATCCCGGAACAATGTTTTAGGTTTTACAGGGATGAACCGGGTACGACCAGTCTTACTGTGCCGGTTTGAGATGTCGGTATATCCAAGCGTACAGCCGTAAGAATAACCCATGTACGCCTCCTGTAGGAATCGTCTGGTCAGGATCTGCACTGTGTGTTTATGATATAACATAAATATGTTTTTGCCATGACCAAAATATCCTGTGTCAATGTACTATTATAACAATCAATCTAATATTTTTAATGTCCTTGTTTATATTAATAACCATGGAGCAAAGAGTTTAATAGACGGTCTAGCCATTTAGCACCCGTGTTCAACTCTTTCACCGCTGTTATAACAGAGTGGAATAGTTTATTACGGTTTAACCCATTACATCATAGGCTATTTTAAAATCCAACCTCTTTGAATAAATCTACCGAAAAGGCGCATTAACTAGATAAAAGGAAATTTTTTGAACTTTGTAGTTTGAAACCATTGTGATAAATAGAGCATTTGCTCCTATAGGAGCAAATGCTCTAATTATCACAATGGTTTCGGCAGGTGACTTTTGCAGAGGCGTCAAAAAGCGTCAATATGAGGGAATGGGTTAAAGAGGAAGTTCCTACAATGAACGCATGTTTTCAATAATATAATAAAACTTGATATTTGTTATGCTCAATTATTATTATGAAGATTGTCAATTTGAACTAATATCGAAAAATGACCCTGTGATACAATATAAACCGATTTCATCAATACTTATATAATTTTTGTTCTACAACGAAGTATTGTCGACCCTTTCCGTTCCAATTTTCCGCGTTTTGCCGATGATCACTCGATCCCTCCATTGTTTACGTAACAGCTTTTCTTGGAAGTGGTCGGAGAGACGCGAATAGCGCGAACAGATACGAAACTAAAACTCCATCCGAATAAAACTGAAACATCGGGGAATAAAAGCATATCAAACACATGGGTGTTTTATCATTTTCAACGTTTATTGGATAGGTTTTCATGCGATATACTACTTTTCAGCATATAAACAAATGTGTTTTGTATATTTTAGGTATTTCTGAAACACGTCGAATGTAGGGACTTCCCCTTTAAAGGTCCAGTTCCGGTTGAAAGGGTATATTTTGTGAGAGGAGCTTGAATGACAATATTGCAGGCCATGATGAGAGGGTTCAGATCTTGGTCTATACTGTTTGCAAATGGTGTTCCATTCGTTTTCTGCAATCAAATGATTAAACTCCTGGCTGTTTCAATATTTAATTTCTTCCAATTCATTTTAATTTTTTGAGAAACAACCAACGGGTGAAATGGGACAGAAAACGTTTTGATCATACAGGAACACCTCTCTATAACAGCCACTAAATTGTGTTAATTAGTTTATATTTAGGGCAGGTGGCTGCTTAAAGCAAGGTGATAGTAAAACAGAACGCTCCTATTGGAACGTTCTGCTTTACTTCCACCTTGCTTTAAGCAGTCACCTGCCTTTGACACAAAATATTTGATGTAATTCAGTGGACGTTTTAGAGAGGTTGTACTGTACCTCGAAATACTGGATACGGGTTAACCAATATTGTCCAGGTTTTTCATAAAATGGACACACACAGACACATCAGACCCAGACAAGGTTCCTTAGGGAGTTGTCACATCAGGGTCTGCACTATTCGATCCCAAATGTTATGTTGGCCAAATAGATATTTCAGAATATCCTCAAAATGAGAATTGGATTGGTTTGTAATAGTTACATGTACATGTATGTACGAGGACGGGTTCACCAGGAACGTTTAACCATCTACTCCATAAATACGCCTTTCTACGCCTTTGCAAACGTAGTAAACCCAGATCATATTGCTCCTGTGGGAACCTTCTGACCAAAGTCTGCTCTGTTTGCATATAATATAATATGGATATGGTTCTATAATTTCTGCCATAGCTAAAAATCCCTATGTCCATGTGCTATCATAAGACATAATGTAAATGTAATTTATATTCATAATGTCTGTATTTCTTTCAGGAATATTTATGGAGTCAAGTGTTAAAATATAATATTATTATGACAGTATTGTTTTTTACTGCACAAATATGAACATTTATTTTTCAGAATATTAGTGCATATCCAGATTCCGGGGAGCCCTCTGATTAGGGTCTTGTTATACAGGTATATCAACATTTGATGTTTCTATTCTAAGCTTGATATACAAATGTTCAGTGTGCCTAATTCTCAAATGCACTATATCAAACATGAACACTTTCGGTGAACAAATAATTAATTAATTTAGAATTTAAGTTTCATATAATAATTAGTAATCATGTGCATTTGATAAATGATAATAATAGTAAACCTAATAATACAATACTTATGGTATGTGTATCAGAGACTGAGAATTGTTTGGATCCTGATGAAGAATGCATTTAAGTCATTATCTGTTATGTGCTTATCAGGGGTAGTATCTGTGATAGTACGCCAGTGTAATTTCAGATATTTTTTACTTTGAAAATCCCTAATGTTCTTAACAGGTGGAATCAGTCAGTCGGTGCTAGCTTTGTTGTTAACTGAATTATATAATAACCTCTTTACATTTGCGAATCCTTTGACAACCATATAAGATAGATGAAGTAAAATCACTGGGGTTAGAGTATTAAGAGTCTTAACACACTGACAACCGTATGGTACACAATTTATTAGTATCATAGTCCATTAAGTCTCACAGGGTTTCACGTGTTCGCACTGACCAAGCATGCTGATCCAGTTGGACAGCATGTGATTGGCTGAAATCCAGCGACCTGCCTACTCCTCCCCTCTTGCATATTCAACAGGGAGTTCTAGTTTAGTTTTTGGTTAGAGAAGACATAAACTTTTCGGGTTTACACGAACGGCAAAACATCAGTCGGGAAAATGTAGTTTTATATTTACTGGGTGGCAACGGCCACCCCTTTCTATGTGTTAGAAATTCTAACACTTATACAACTATGGTATTTCTACAACTATCTTTAGTTTGGATTTTCATACTGGACATTTACTTGCATATGATTTCTTATTTGATGATCTTGTCATACCTGTATATGATTTGGAACTATATTAATTACAACACTGAAACTACAAAATGGAC
This sequence comes from Azorinus chamasolen, assembly GCA_963576725.1. Lineage (NCBI taxonomy): Eukaryota > Metazoa > Mollusca > Bivalvia > Cardiida > Solecurtidae > Azorinus > Azorinus chamasolen. The sequence continues at coordinate 34,067,498 of OY755238.1, read as the reverse complement.
TTGTTCATTTCTCCAAGCCGGACTTCCACTGTCATACATTCATACATTTATTTTTCGGATTTACATGAATATTTTCTCATGGTGACAAACTGCACTCTTTGCCGTTCAAAACAGGTATACCATTTCATACTAACTAGACTCCATTGCTAGTTATTGGGAGATTCGAGGTCAACCAAGTGCCAAGCAAAGATGTCAAACTGTATCTCATGGGTGAAGGCCATATATTTACCAATACTTAGTGAATTATGCAATTGCTTCACACCCATCCGACACTTTACACAGCATTTGATCCACCGAACTAATACTAATGAACCAATCACCTTTCAGCATTCAAAACGTTAATGTCTTTACATGACGGATAATGTGAATATGGAGAAATAGGATTCAATACAGAACATGATTCAAGTAAACAATGTAGACGGTGAAACTCTGCTGATTTACACATACAGCATGAGGGTGATCGTGAAGCCTACACGTGTTATCTGGGTTTAACCCTTTTCTTCATGATTATTTATATAAAGAATACGACATCGTGAATATATGTTATCCGAATTGTTGAATTGTGTGATGGTATACGAACATATTCCTTTTGGCATCACAGAAACCCTATAATTACATCTACAGTATAACCTCTCTTAACCGGCCGTTAAATTTAGTATGAATATCGGTCTTGAAGACAGGTGGCAGCTTAATGCAGGGTGAAAGTCACGCAGAAAGCTCCTAGAGGAGCTTTCTGCATGACTTTCACCCTGCATTAAGCAGCCACCTGCCTAAAAGTGTCTAAATTATTATCTACTAGAATTCCGGTTAAGAGAGGTTTTACTGTATATTATTCATCATCAAAATTTACATGTAGAAGTAAGCCTGCAGCTTCTGCAATAGCGAAAACAATACATTATCCATTTTTCATTATAACACTTAAACTACTTAGTATTCATATATACATGTACATTATTTATTTACATTAATATTTATAGATTAAAATGTTAGGATCCGTCTGATCTTGGTCTACTCTGATTGCAGATGCGTGAAAACACGTTTATATGAAGGAAAGGGTTAATACCTAAGAATGTTAACTTACCAATACTGTACATTTACATTGCACATCATTTTTGCGTTTGCAAAGAGAATAAACCCAGATCAAGCGATTTCCGCATGGTCTACATTGTTAGGAAAGACGTCAAAATGCATCGACGTCAAGTACAGGATTAATAAAGTAAATGCAACATATTCAGTATACAGTAGAACCTGTTTTAAGCGACCAAAAAAGGCGTCTATGGGTCTGTGAGGCAGGTGGTAGCTTAATGCAGGTCAAAAGTAATGCAGAAAGCTCCTATAGGAGCTTACTGCATTACTTTTGCCCTGCATTAAGCAACCACTTGCATTTTAAGATTCACATCTTCAATAAACGAACGACCGCTTAGGCCAGGTTCTACATGTACTTGTACCATTTTGTGTTCTACAGTCCAAATAATCTGACATGCATCCTAAAAGGCCGTTAACACCATCCACAAACTGTAGTTTTAATTTCAGCACTGGCTCAACGCTTATCAATTCTTCCGTGGTTGAACCTTTGCTTTATGAATATTCATGTAAGAAATAATAACATCATGAATATTAATTAGATTAATTGCTATAATAGCACATGGACACAGAAAGGTTTGACCCTGACAGAATCTGTATAGAATCATATGTACATGTATATGTATGTTAGATCACAAGCAAACATGACAGACACTGATCAGACAGCTTCATCGGGAGCTATCTGATCTGGGTCTACTGTATTTGCAAAGGCACAGAAAGGCGTATTTATAGAGTATAGGGTTAATCCTTTGAATACAGAATATAGAATACAGAATATTTTATTAGGCATAAAATGTACATACATTCATAGCCTTAATCGCAAACACATGAAAACAATTTGGAGGAAGAGACTATTTTCATAGGAGAACTAAATTGTCGTTTAGACATCGTTTCATTATTTTTCTATGTTATGGTGGTAATGCCAGCCATAAGTATATCATTTAAAATAGAATAAAAACTCAATCAGTCCTGACTTCGTATACGCTGTTTGTATATTCGTATAGTATCAGCCACACTTTAACCCTTTCCCTGTTCCATGTCTACCTCAAAGAATACCTACTGAATATTCATGTCCACCATAGTTATAATGAAATACTGATGTAGAACATTACAGACATTTTAGAAATTAAAGAAACAGATCTTTCAAATTACATTAGCCAGCAGAGAGAAGCTGGTCAGACGGCTCCTATAGGAGCAGTCTGATCTGGGTCTACTCTGTTTGCAAATACGTGGAAAATGCGTCCACAGGAGGGAAAGGGTTAAATTAATCTTAAACCCGTCTGTATTTCCTACAAGACTCTATCGAGTTCTCGGATCACTTAACCCATCAATTCGCATGGAAATGTCATGGTTGTCTATTTGACTAACCAAGTCAATAAAAGACGGATACATGTATATTATAATATTATAATTTTGTTGTGATCGCCTGTTAAACACGTAACTTCCTCCTGTGTGCATTGAATGTAAACCGACTTTTTAAAAATATTTATTGCCAGGAGATTTTACTTTTCACATCAAGAATTGTGGATATATTATGTGTGCAATCCGGCACATTGTTGTAATGGTGCTGGTTGGTGAGTATCAGAATACATCTACACAAACTAATTTATCAAATTAATTGGCTGTTACAAACATTGTAGATAAGGACCACATTTCCACCTACCTGGTTCTGCACTATCTTTCATTCAGTTTAAGTATTCAGTATTCGTGCAAGGAATGATGACATCATGACTATTTATTAGCTGAAGTTTTATAAGGTAAACTTTTTAAAGAAATTTTTGCTTTGACAAAATCTTTAGAGTCCTATAGGAGACGTCTGATCAGGGTCTATTCTATTTGCAAATGGGTGAAAAGGCGCTCATATGCTTGAAAGGGTTAACCTTTAGCCTGCTATGAGTAGATGGATGAATGCTTTTGCAAACAGTTTAGATCCCGATGAGACGCCGAGTAACTCGGCGTCTCCTCAGGATCCAAACTGTTTAACATCCTGGTTACATTTTGGTAGACAAATTGATTATATAGCTTGAATTTTGAAAATGTAGTATGTGAAAAATTTTGCAAAAATAATTTGCCCAGCAGGCTAAAGGTTAAGCAAATTCAACTATTTGCCTGATAGATGCACATTTTAACTCCTTTGTAAACAGAATAGACCCGGATCAGAAACTCTTGAAGGAGAATGGACCCTTTACTTCATAGATACACCATTGAACGCCTAATCAAACAAAGCAGACCAAGGTAGGTAGGCTCCTTGTAGGAACTGTCTGGTCAGTGTCTGCTCTGTTAGCATATGAGATAATATAGTACTGTGTATGCCATTGTAAAAAATTCCGCCTTACATTACCGGCATGTCATTATAAACAATGAGCTAATTAATATGCATATATTCAATATTTCTTAATGGCTATTCACCTGGTAAATTAGTTAAATACATGTAATTGCATACTTACTAATAAATGACTATACTATGATAATTTAACAGTAGACAACTGTTTGTATAGGTATTCACAAAGTCAGCCGTCAACACTTAACTTCATGAATATTCATGTAAGATATAATGATTTCTAATATAGTATATTGTACATGTATATGAATGCAGTGTTGTTGTGTTTTGGCCAGTGCAGAAAGTGTAGAACTAGATCTATTTTATAGCATAAACTATCAGAGTAGACCCTGATAAACCATTTCCCTGTTCTATATTTTGGCCAAATTTCAATACATACTGAATATCCATTAACCAAATAGTTATAAAGACGTTAAGAAGGTGGAACATTGTAGACATTTTAGAAAGCACAGAAACAGATCTATCACATTATATAAGCAAACAGACCCAAATCATACGGCTCCTCTAGGAGCCGTTTGATCTGGGTCTACTATGTTTGCAAATGCGTGAAACACGTTTATGTTAGGGAAAGGGTTAAACGGATCCTACAGGAGCCGTCTGATCTGGATCTACCATGTTAACAGTTGCAGCTATCAAGTAAATCATTATAATTACTATTTCATACAGTAAAATGAAACCACAAACAGAAAATGTAATTATGGACGGTAGAGGCAGGCGGTAGCTTAATGAAGGACGAAGGTTATGCAGAAAGCTCCTATAGGAGCTTTCTGCATTACATTCGTCCTGAATTAAGAAGCGTTTCAACCCGGCGTCTCTTCTGGACCAATGTACGCATACGAGGTCGCGATTAATAAGATAGAATATTAAAGATAAAGGGGGAGAGGAAGAAAAAGAGAGAGGATAGAGAGAGGAGGAGAAAGAGAAAGGGGAGACGCAGAGAGACACAGAGAGATAGAGAGGGAGAGAGAGATGTAGAGAGCGTGAGAGAGACAGACAGGGGGCTGTTCCACGTTGATACAAGGGGAATAACAACAATTAGCCATAAACTAACAAAGTTTGTGGTTGTTCCCCTTGGTTATTAAATACGATTGGTTATACGACAGTGTTGTTCCCCTTGATTTTAAACGATAAGTTTTACCGCGTATCTAGCTGTATTAGATGTGATATTATCATGCTGAATTTTATTGTGGAACAGATGTGTGACGTGAGCAGAATATCACCGTGATATCATTGTATTTATGGCGTAAAGCGTTAAGTCATTATTAATGATGACACGTATTCAAACACAATAGTCAGTATTATGTCAATGTGCAATTTAACCCATTCCCTCAGTAATCTGATCAGGATCTACTGTATGTGCTTATGAACTAATATAAATCTGATCCTACAGTTTCTGCAAAAAATCACCTGATTCTGCAATGTCTGTCACTTGTCAGGGCCAAAACTATTCTTGTTCATATGTCACTATATATTAACCCTTTCGCTGCCAAACTCTGTCGTCTGCTAACTTTGTCGTCTGCTACAAATTTTCATTTTTTTATTTTCTTCATTTTTGTTTCAAAAACAAAGTAACAGGAACTAACAGTTTGGATCCTGATGAGACGCCGAGTTACTCGGCTTCTCATCTGGATCAAAACTGTTTGCATAGGTAATCACATATCCGGCATTGGCAGCGAAAGGGTTAAGCCAATTAATATTTATACTCACATTATTTCTAACATAAATTGTATTGGAGTAAATAGTTAACCATCGCTTACATATGAACAGCTCTTATTGTTTTAACCCTTTCCGTGTTCTACAGTAAAAACCCTCTAATGCGACCACCAAAAAGGGACATAACTCTGGGTGCCAGGGGCAGGTGGTAGCTTAATGCAGGACGAAAGTTTTTCAAAAAGCTCCTCTAGGACCTTTCTGCATAACTTTCGTCCTGCATTAAGCAACCACCTGCTTATAAAGACAGCAATGTTTATTCATTAAGTTGTCGCATTAGAGGGGGTTTACGGTATATTTTTTCCAAATTTAAATACCTTCAGAATATTCATGGACATGATATTTATAATGAAATACGAAATATGGAACATTATAACCATTTAAGAAAGTCAAAAAAGAGAGCTTTCAAATTCCACTAGCAAATAGAGCAGACCCTGACCATACGGTTCCTACAGGAGCAGTCTGGTCTGGGTCTAAGACTACGCTGTTTGCAAATGCGTGAAAACACGTTTATATGAGGGAAAGGATCTTATTGTATTGTAAAATTGTGTCTGCAACGCGGCGTCTGGTTAGGGTCTTCATTGTTTGACATTCATCACAATCTGTAGTAGTTTTGTTATACATGTACAGTAGAACTCCTCTAATGCGACCACTTAATGGATAAACATGTGTGTCTTTATAAGCAGGTGGTTGCTTAATGCAGGAAAAAGTAATACAGAAAGCTCCTCTAGGAGCTTTCTGCATTGCTTTTGTCCTGCATTAAGCTACCACCTGCATCTAGCACTCATAATTATAAGGTGGTCGCATTAGCGGGATTCTACTGCATTTTCAAAATGACCAGAAACCACATCCTACACGTGATGTTTGATCTTGGTATACACTGCTTTCTCGGAGAGCTTATCATATATAAACATTTTTCCCAATATCCTCGTATTGACTCACGTTTGCAAACAGCTTGGACCCAGAGGAGTAGGCGTCTCGTCGGAATCCAAGCTGTTTGACACCCGTACAACAGTTTCTCAAAAGCTGGATAGAATCGGAAATAAACAAACTTGCACCAGATCCGAAGTTGTTTTCACAGCGGGTCGTATATCGAGGTGTAAATTCATCTTGCTAATGGTTATATACGATTCCGAGAACTGGTCGCGGATAATAAGTTCTCCCACTTTGTCTAATACAAACCATTCAGACAAACCTTGCCACTACTTTCATTTACATTTCAAAAACAATAAAAAATCTGCAAACTTTGGAGAGCAGATTTATAGCAGGATCCAACAATGACGACAGAATTGCGTTTTCTATAAAATACGCTGTCGTTCAATTCATATCGTTGGCTTCCCGTCGCTAACATTACCATAAAATCCACATATTTTGGGCACCATGGTGCGATCCCGGCTCAGTGGACCAAAAACAAATAAGATTAAATGAGGAGGGATCAGTCATTATTTGACAGCAATTAAATAATTACGCGGCATGGAAATGGCTGGGATGTGGCTTACAACTCCACAAGGGTTCTTAGAAATCTATAAATAGCACCGACTCGGAGCCCGGAGTCAATTTGCAAGAGACTGGAAAGGGCAAAGCGAAAATCAACAATTGAAATGGCGGAGAGTAATAAAATCTCACAGAAACGCTTAAACTTAGAAGAAAATCGCCCGAAAGACTTGGATTACATTAACTTTTACGACAGAGATTCTAAACTTGTGAGTAAATGTATGATTTCATTTTAGTTTATTTTTTGAAAATGGTAATTATATTCGGGTTTGCACGTTGATATCTACAATAAGACATTTTTCTTGCAATATTCGAAGTCGGAAAATATAAAAGTTTTAATTCAAAATAAGGTATTATAGATTACTAGATTATGACTGTAAGTTTTATGTAAAATAAGTTCCACCCAAAACTTGTTTATTCGTCATTTTCTTAACGCTCAATTAACCCATTACTTCATAGATATTCATGTAAATAATAACCATGTATATTTAGCTGAATTCATAAAATGGCATTATAAACACATTTTGACCATGATACAAACATTAACCCTTCGCTTGCTGAATTTTAAAATACATTTCTCCTTCTTTACCCATGTCCTGTTGTATAATTACATATATCTTCACTGTGTACAAGTATTGCGCTGTGCAATCACTGCTGTGGAGTGCATTGGTTGCACAATCAACTTGTAAATAGTGCAGACACTGATGAGACAGCTCCTGTAGGAGCTGTCTCATATGGGTCTTCACTATTTACAGGTAGGTATATTGACGTGAATAGCAAGCGAAGGGTTAAATCAAATATGTATTATTCAATAAGCATACAGGGCATACTATGATCAGACAGTTCCTACAGGAGCCGCCCTGTCTTGGTCCACTTTGTTTGAAAAGGTGTTAAAATGTGTATTCTATGAAGAAAAAAGTCCATTTTCAGAATTTATTCTAAAGAGAAGAATAAAATATTCCTTAACAAAACAGTCATAATGTCTTGAACGCAGTTGGGTTTCTGTGCCATGGAATCAATTAAAGAAATAAATTAATTAAAAACATACGTGTTATGATATACACGTATTTACTCAAGAGGTGAATTTAATTACATGTATTACAAAGCTGAAATACTATAACGCGGAACATGAGAAAATGATAACATTAAAAATAATGTCGTAAGACGAATAACAGTATTTTAATAAATTTGTTTGTCTGTAATTTTTGAATACACTTGGACCACATTAACGTGAAATACTCATGTAGATGAAGTTTAGTAAAATGTTTCGTCGTTTTTTTTTATTCAAAGTGTTTCTCAATAAACATAATTGTTTTAACCATTAACTTTGTGAATATTCATATAAAAGCAATAAAATCATGGACATTGGTGTAATATTAATTTTATAATTGCATGTGAACATTTGAAATTTTGGCACTGAAACAAACAGTAGGCACAGACCTATATTATTCCATGAGAAACCAGTGCAGACCCTGATCTGGGTCTTTTGTATTTGCAAAAGCGTCAAAGAAATAAACGGTTAAAACAAAACAGATAGTTAATTATATGATTCTATCTCTTTACCTTATGGATTTTAATGAATGTATGGGTTTTTATACTAGCATTATGGAGAAGGGAATTATTGCGATGGCATAACTTGTAACATCAGATCAATATCATTTCATAAACACACAGAGCAGATCCTAATCAGACGGTTTCTACAGGAAATATCTGGGTCCCTGCTTATAAAGCTTTTAGTTGAGTCTGAGTTTCGTTCTCAAGCTTTTGATTGGTCAGATTTGAGTTCACAAGCTTTTGATTGGTCAGATTTGAGTTCACAAGCTTTTGATTGGTCAGATTTGAGCCTTTGGCTCAAATCTGACCAATCAAAAACTTGAGAACGAACTCAGACTCAACTAAAAGTTTTATAAGCATGAACCCTGATCTTGTTCTCTGGCTGGACATCACTATAAGACAAAATGTTAAACAACAACTAAAAATAGTTTAATTGAGAAAATATGAAATATTTGGACTATTTACAAATGTTATATTGAACTATTCGGCAGAACCTCTCTATGGTGACATTTAATGGAAAAAAATAAGAATAAAAAAACAAAATAAATATACAGGGTGTTTCATAATATATACTTTCAAGCATGTTTTAGCGATCTTAAATGTCTCTTTTATTAAATGATATATGGAATGTTAGCAAAGTAAATACTTTATATGATTTTTTGAAAGTATAACATAATTATATTATGAAACATACTGTACATGTAGCTCGATTAAGACGCGTTTGGTAGACTAAAAACTCTGAATTATTTATAAATGTTGTGTTAAAATGTACAGCAGAACCTTTCTATAGCGACACTTAATAAAAAATATTAATAAAAACTAAAACATTAAGCTTGATTAATATGAATAAAAACAAAAAACTAAACAATCATTAAGACATGTTTGGATGACTATGAAATCTATGGAAGGTGTATAAATGTATTATTTAACTATAGAGTAGAGCTTATCCATAGTGACACTTAATGAAATAAATTAAAAGCAAAACAAATAAGAAAAGTACATGTATGGTACACTATGAAAACTATCGATTTATAATATTTATGCATTGTATATGTGTTTATAAAACTATAAAATAGTTCCTCTCTAAATCTTCAAATGAATAATCTTGGCGTGATTGCTTTACCCTGTACTCTATGACTATTTATGTAAAACATATCATGAATTTATTACAATTAGATTATCATTTATAATGGTATATGGACACAACACATGTTTGCCATGACATAAACTAGAGCTTCATAACTGTGTAATTTCATAGGCAAATAGAGCAGACCCTGATCAGACAGCTCCTATAGGAGCTGTCTGATCTGGGTCTACTCTGTGTGCAAAAGCATAGAAAGACGTATTTATGGAGTATGGAGGATTAAGGTGACAGTCCCTACAATGAACGTAAATTTTCAACTAAATCATAAAACATGGTGGTTGTTATTTTCAATTATTCTTAAGATTTAGCCTTTTATGGGCGGATGAGTGAATACCTATGTAAACCGTTTGGATCCAGATGAGACGCCGAGTAACCCAGTGTCTCATCAGGATCCAAACTGTTTGATACTCTGATTGCATTTTGGTAGACACATTGATTATAGTCTGAATTTTGAAAATGTAGTAGGTGAAAAATTCTGTAAAAAATATTTGCTCAGCAGACTAAACGTTAAGACGATTGTCAACTTGAACTTATATCGAAAAATACCCCATGTGATACAAAATAAACCGTTTATGGCGATACTTGTTGTACAGCAAAATATTATCAGCCTATTTTGAACAGTTACAAAACTAAAACGCAACCCGAATAAATGCTGACTTGTACACTGGGGTGCTCCGGTATCAAACCCGTGTTTGCAAAACGCGTCAGAAGACGTCCTTATGAACAACAAATAGTCTTATTAATTATATGAATCAAACCCTTTACCTGATAAATGCTATTTTAGAAAAAATGATTACAGAGGTCCAGATTAGATGCGTAAATTAACACATTATCAAGAATTAGCCCTTTCTTTCTCCACCAAACCTAATGATATGACCACTCTTTGTCTCTTCGAGACGATTCTAAAGAGTGGTCATACCATAGACTTTATAAAGAGTGGTCACAACATAGGGTTCGGCGGAGAAATGACGATTTTATTACTTGAGTAGCCACTTTATCTGTTGCTCTGAAATCATGTATGGAAATTTATAGAATAGAATATTTTATTTTGACATAAACTGATACAGTTTCTAGTCATACAAATATATATAATAAATAAACAAGTATCACGTGACTAAGTATTGCTATTAAATGTGCAAACATAACATAATTGAATATGCACATTAATTATTAGGAGCTGGACTAACCAAGACGAGTATATCACAGTCTATTGTTATTACAGTTTATATACTTAAGGAATTACGCAACTTAAATGCTTCATACAGAAATCTAGCTAACCTTTTTATATCAGAGAGTTGCGTGCATTTCATCAATTCATTAAATTTAAAAACACTCGGACGTCTATAGTAATACGAATTGATACAGGTTTTACGTATTTCTCTATATGCTGGACAAATAAGTAAGAAATGATATTCATCTTCAATATCTGAACATTGACAAAAAGTGCAAAGTCGCATGTTTCGATTCTCTCTGTTTTGAGTATATCTGCCAGTAACTATTCTCAAACTACTTACCGAGAGTCTGAACCTAGTGAAAGTTGCTCTCAGTTTTTTTGGCAAGATGTTTAGATATTTTTCCATTCCAAATGTCAACTTATAATTGTTATATAAATTTATATTGGCATTACGAACAAGCATTTATTCGACAGGTTTTCTTGCGATATGCTTCTTTTCAGCATACATGTATAAACAAATGACACTATCATAAGAGGAGATCAATAGAGGTTTAAACCATTTTCTTCATTAATATTTATATAAGAAATAGTGACATTATGACCATTAACCCTTTCCCTGTTCTATATTTAATCCAAATTTCAATACCTACTGAATATTCATTGACAAAATAATTATAAAGAAATATGGAAGGTGGAACATTGTACCCATTTTAGAAAGCAAAGAAACAGATCTATTAAACTCTATTAGCAAATAGAGTAGACCCTGATCAGACGGCTCCTCTAGGAGCCGTCTGATCTGGGTATACTCTGTTTGCAAATGCGTGAAAACACGCCTATATGAGGGAAAGGGTTAACAAGTTGTTTGTTTATTATGGTATATGAACAAGAGAATGACTCGCTAGGCATGGCAGAAACTGTAGGATCAGATCTATATCATTTTATAAGCAACCAGATTAAACTCTGATCAGAGGCGTCTACAAGGGCTATCGTATCATCGTCTATTATGTTTGCAAAAGCACGAAAAGGTGTATATATGAAGTAATGGGGATAAAGTTATTGAAATTTATGGAATAAATAATCGCGAATACGAGAATTCTGAAAAGAGTAAATGTGGAGAGGAAATTAAGAAAATTGTAGAAGAAAAAGCAAAAGAAAGAAATTTACACTTTGTAGAAGAATTTTATTTAAAAAATGCAGAAAACATAAACAAAAATAAAAAATGGACATAGCAAAGAAAGGCAAATTAACGATGAAAGAATAGACGATAATATCATGTGAAAGGGAAAAGAAGAAAACAAAAAGAAAAGGGAAACCAGTATGTTAACAAACTCCCTTCTAGTGGTGCATTTTGGCGCCTCTGTAAAAGTCACATTTTGAAACCATTGTGATAAATAGAGCATTTGCTCGATGGGAGCAAATGCTCAATCTATCACAATGGTTTCAAAACTACACAGTTCCAAAATTCCCCTTTTCTAAAGTTAAAGCTCCTTTTTGGCAGATTTATTCAAAGATGTTGGGCCTGAAAATAGTCTAGGAGAATTGGTCAAGTAATTATTGTTTCGTTTAAACATGCAGGGTTCCATGTCAGCCTTGTACAGCCAGTACCCTCTGGTGATGTTACAACATGAAAACAAACTGGCAACCTACAACATGGTCGGCAAATGGTAAGTCTTGACGTAAGGGTAGGCAATCATTTAGATATTTAAACGACATGCATTGAAAATTCATGTAAGAAATAATGACATCGTGAAAACATGTACAATGTACATGTATTTATATGCACATTTTTTATAGTGGCATATAGGAGCACATATGACTTTGGTATTGGCAGAAAATGTAGAGTTGAGTTTATTACAATTCCATAGGCAAACAGAGCAGACCCTGATAAGACGGCTCCTATTGGGGCCGTCTGATCTGGGTGTTCTCGGTTTGCAAAGGACTGGAAAGGCGTTTATATGTAGGAAATTTGTCGCCTGCTTAGTTTAGGTTGGCAAATTTTTTAATTTATTTTCTGATTATTTACAGATTTAGGTCTGAGTGACAAACAGTGTGGATCTCAGATCAGACCCCGTGTTTTGTGGGGCCTGATTTGGATCCAAACTGTTTGCATAGAGCATGAATGGTGGGAGAATACGCCGCTAACATGCACTGATTTAATAAATACAAATGGATGCTTTTATCCCTTTATCTCATGAATATTAATTAACCCTTTCCCTGTTCTATGTTTATCGCGACATTCAATACCAACTGAATATTCATGGACAACATAGTTATAATTGCATATGGAAGGTGGAACATTGTAGCCATTTAAGAAAGTAAAGAAACAGATCTTTCAAATTATGTTAGCAAACAGAGCAGACCCTGATCAGACGGCTCCTCTAGGAGCCGTCTGATCTGGGTCTACTCTGTTTGCAAATGCGTGAAACACGTTTATATAAGGGAAAGGGTTAAGAAGCAATGATTGCTTAAACATTATTTAGCTGATTTGTTACAATGGTGTTATAAAAGTTTTGCAAATGCATTAAATCTATATTGTTCCATATGTAAACAGACCAGACCATGATCTAAGTGTCCTATGTATGGAAAGGCATTAACCCTTTCTATATTTTATGCTTATTCCAAATTGCAATACATATACCTAATGAATATTCATGGACAAAATAGTTATAATTAAATATGGAAGGCGGAATGTTGTAGCTAATTTAGAAAGTAAAGAAGCGGGTCTTTAAAATTCCACTAGCAAACGGAGCAGACCCTTATCAGACGGCTCCTAGGAGCCGTCTGATCTGGATCTGCTCTGTTTGCAAATGCGTGAAAACACGTTTATATTAAGGAAAGGGTCAATAGACCTGACTATGATGCATGCAATTGCTACAGAAGACAGCTGTCAATGTTATTGCAACACCTGAGACATTTAACCCATTACCTCATAGGCTATTTTTAGATGCAACATCTTTGAATAAATCTACCGAAAATGAGTATTAACTAGAGAAAAGGAAATATTTAGAATGTTGTTGTTTGAAACCATTGTGATAAATAGAGCATTTGCTCCTATAGGAGCAAATGCTCTATTATTCACAATGGTTTCACAACGTGACTTTTAGGGAGTCAATATGAGGGAATGGGTTAAAGAATCTACACTACTAATGAGATGTACATTCACTCAAAACTCAAAACAAATCGGTTGGACAAGTTCATGTCGGTATACTGTTTATATGAATTAACTCTTTAACTCATGCAGACGCATTTTGATAAATTTTCAAACATGATATACCCAGATCAGACGCTTCCTGTAGCAACCATCTGGTCAGGGTCTCCTCTTTTCGCTTACGACACGATATATATTATGATTCTACAGTTTTTGTCAAATTTAAAAATTGTTACATAATAAATAGCATTCAGCTAATAAATAGTTATTATTTCTTACATGAATATTCATCAGGTCAAGAGTTAAACAAATCCCACCAATGAAATCAATATGTACATGGTGCAGTCCACCTTTACAATACATGTATAATCGCTTCGGCTAACAATCTAGCACAGACGGCCACGTGTAACTCAGTTGGCTTAGAAATTAACAACAACACTAATTCACTATAACCATTTTGTAAACAAACGGTCACGTGCATTTTTACTTATTTACAGGAACCCATCATTCGTTCATTTTGACACAAATTTTCGAAGACGATTACAATCGAAAGACAACACAGGTGCGTTGCGGTTATGGCTCCTTAGGCACAAGAAAAACCCGTACCCAACAAAACCAGAAAAGATCATGCTCGCCATTTTGTCCCGAATGACGATGACGCAAGTGTCCACGTGGTTCGCCAATGCCAGAAGGAGGCTGAAGAAAGAGTTTCCGGACAATGATGAATTCAAACAAATGGACAATTCTGAAGATGATAAGTCTCCCCAAGTCTATTTGTATGGACCCTAGATAGAATACTGTTGTCTCTTGAATATGTTTCTACATTTTCTAACATAAAACGAGAGGTCCCGGAAAATGACGAACATGATCGAACAGAGGAACAGAGCTACCAACCTTATAATTGTTATTATTGAGCTTTATAAACAGACTTCGAAGACAAATTGTTTCTTGCTCTTTTTACACACTTCCTTATTGTCAACAAACATGAAATATAGTGCTTCCGTTTTGACGCATGTGCTGAATTCATTCAATGTTTTACAAAGAGCAACAGATAAATAGAGTAGAACCTCGATATCTCGAACTTCAAGGGACCATACTAATAACTTCGAGATAACAGAAGTTCGAGTCACCCGATTTCTTATCTGGACAATTTGTTTAAGTTCACAGCTTAATACAGGACTAACGTAATGCTGAAAGCTCCTGTTGGAGCTTTCAGCATTGCTTTCGACCTGTACTAAGCTGTTGCGTGTGTTTCTAGATATGCATAGTGATACATTTTAGAACAATTCTGTGTTTGACCGACCTTTTATTTAGAGTTATACCCGAAGTTCGAGTTATCCGAGTTCGAGATATTGAAGTTCAACTGTACTGAAATCGTCCTTTCTCCACCAAAGAGACTATTCTAAAGAGTGGTCACATAGGGTTTAGTTGAGAAACAAAGGAGTTATTCTTGAAAATATTTTAATTTACGCATCTTATCTGGACCTCTGTAAATTACAGTTAACCCTTTCCCTGTTCTGCATTTATTCAAAATTTTAATACCTATTGAATATTCATTAACAAAATTGTGATAAAGAAATATGGAAGGTGGAACCTTGTAGACATTTTAGAAAGCAAAGAAACAGATCTATCAAATTATATTAGCAAACAGAGCAGACACTGATCAGACGGCTCCTCTAGGATCCGTCTGATCTGGGTCTACTCTGTTTGCAAATGCGTGAAAACACGTTTATATGAGGGAAAGGGTTAATAGATTTTTATAATTATATACATGTATAAATAAAACAAACCTACCTCTACAATGAACACGCAAAAGAGGTCTAAATTTTGGATTTTCAGACAGGTATAGCAAATTCATATAGAGCGAAAGTTATGCAGAAAACTCTCATAGGAGCTTTCTGCATTACTTTTGTTCTGCATGAAGCCACCACTTGCATTTATCAACACCCCCATGTTCCTATATTTGATCGTAATGAGTAGAATTTAATGCACGAGCCTGTTCGAAACGCTGAGTTACAAATCGTCTCATTTGGACACAAACTGTTTGCATGTCTATCACAAAGTTGCCACTAACGTACAAAGATTTAACGTTCCTCAGACTTAAGTGATGAACATTTATATGTAATAAAATCTTGAAACCCAATAGGAATTTTCTAACTGTCGAGTTTCAATGTGTCTATGCAGGCGGTGGCTTAAGCTAGACAAAAGTAAGGAAGAACGTCCCTGCATTCCGTTAGGCATGCTTTGAACTCATAGACGCCCTCAGATGATGAGCACCGTCATGTCCCGTTTTAATATTTTAACCCTTTCCCTCATATAAGCGTGTTTTCATGCATTTGCAAACAGAGTAGACCCAGATCAGACGGCTCCTTTGATCAGGGTCTGCTCTGTTTGCTTATGGAATTTGATAATTCTGTTACTTTACTTTCTAAAATGGCTACAAAATGCTCCACATATCGAATACATATAGAACAGGGAAAGGGTTAAACATTTACTCCATGAACATTCATGTAAGAAATTAGGACATTATGAATATTAATTAGAATAATGGTTACAATAGTACAATGACATATAAATTTTTGGCCAGGACAAAAACTATAGAATTATATCTGTATTGTATCATAAGCAAATACATGTAGATCAGACTCTGGTCAGATGGCTCCTACAGGAGTCGTCTGATCTGGATCTTTTATGTTTGCAAATATGGACAAAGGCGCATTTATGGAGTAAAGGGTTAAATGATGAATGTTTAACATTTAGCCTGCGGAGCAAATTATTTTTACAGAATATTTCACCTACTGCATTTTCAAATTTCAATCTATAATCAACGTGTCTACCAACATGCAATCAGGGTCTCAAACAGTTTAGATCCTGATGAGACACCGAGTTACTCGGCGTCTCATCTGAATCCAAACTGTTTACATATGTATTCACTCATCCGCTCATAACATGCTAAATATTAAAGTGGCATGGTCTATTGAGTCCATTCAATTATGTCGCGTCAGAGGAGACATGTTCATCTGTACTTTTGGTGTTTTGATAACAGTGTAGAGACAGATCAGCCGTCGTGATACAGTATTGTGTTAATTGATAACAAAATCTACATTACGTCATCTTACAATGTTCATCTGTACTTTTGGTGTTTTGATAACAGTGTAGAGACAGATCAGCCGTCGTGATACAGTATTGTGTTAATTGATAACAAAATCTACATTACGTCATCTTACAACTTGACAATCAGTATAGCTCCTTATCAGAGACATAGTTGTTGGTCTGGGTTTACACGGTTTGCAAAGAACCGACAACACATAACAATCTAACTTCGATATCTCGAACTTCACGGGACCATACAAATTATTTCGAGGTAACAGAGATACGACTCATCCGATTTTAATTATGAGTAATTTCTCAAGCTTAATGTAGGTCTAAATTAATCATGTAGGAGCTTTCAGCATCACCTTCGACCTGCATTAAGCTGTCACGTGTGGTTTTTGATACGCAAAGTGATACATTTTAGAACAATTCTGTATTGTATATTTTGGAAGGACCGAATTTTTACTTCGAGTTATCTCGAAGTTCGAGTTATCCGAGTTCGAGATATCGAAGTTCAAATGTATTGTATTGTGCAGCCAATTAACCCACCAAAACCCATTGTCTAGTACAATTGTCCAGATAATAGCAACTGTACATTATTAACCCAGTTGCTCCCACGATCCCGTATATGGGACGTAGGCAAACAGTGTAGACTCTGATTAGACGCTGCACAATGCGGCGTCTGATCAGAGTCTACACTGTTTGCTGGTAGGAATTTCAATATAAAACAAAACGAAATTGAAAATCTAGGCCAGGCACTCCTTAAATAAAAAATGGACTAATCCTATGTAAAAACATGGAAGAATCCACTAGGCGCAAATGAGGGGTATTATTCGTATTTTGGAAATCAAATTATAGAGCAAACAGTGCTGATCAGCTGGTTCATTCTTGAACCACGTGGTCTTGGTTTACATTGTTCTCAATGATCTCTCTGATCAGGATTTACACTGTCTGCATGTGCCATTTTATACTTGATATAAACCAATTTATTTTTAAACCATTTACTTCACATATACGCTTTTCTGCGCCTTTGCAAACAGAGTAGACTCAGATTAGACGGCTCCTATAAAAGCCGTCTTATCAGAGTCTGTCCTGTTTGCTTATGGAATGATTTAGATTCTACATTGTCTGCTATGGTCCTAAATTCCTGTATTCATGTGTCATCATGAAACTCTATCTCATTAATATTCATGATGTCATTATTTGCCACATAAATATTCATGGAGTAAAGGGTTAAAAAGCGTATAGCTGAACTCGACACATGACAAACACTATAACGGTTTTGTTACGAGCAGATTCAGTGGACACGCACTTTTATTTAACCATTTCCTTCATATTAACGCGTTTTCATACATTTACAAAGAGAGTAGACCCAGATCAGACGGCTCCTAGAGGAGCCGTCTGATTAGGGTCTGCTCTGTTTGCTAATAGAATATAATAAATATGTTTCTTTAGTTTCTAAAATGGCTACACTATTACAATTTCCATATTCCATTATAACTATTTTGTCCATGAATATCCAGTAGGTATTGAAAAGTGGACTATATACATGTATACAACAGAGAAAGGGTTGACCTTTGACCCGCTACGAAAATATGTCTGCTCAAATTGGAGTTGGTGCAAGTTTATTTACTTCGATCAAGTTTTGAAAAATGCTGCCCGAGTGTCAAACAGCATGGGTCCAGATGAGACGCCGAGTTACTCGGCGTCTCATCGTGATTCAAGCTGCTTGCAAATGCCACTCACGTCGCAATAGCGGAATAAAGGTTAGTATTTGCTCCTCCCCGTTTTCTCGGAACTTCTCCATTATTCAGCCGCAACATGTGGTCTGAGTTCATTCTATTTACCCTTCTGCTTTCGATCGTGATCTATCAAGAAAGCCGATATGATGGAGTATGCCCTTGTGGGGCATTGGGATTTTGAGACGATGTTCAAATAACATCACGAGTAGGCGGAGCGAAACTTTGGATTCAACGACACGGAGCTCTTCGGCACCACTCGGAAATGTTCGTGCACTGTCGGGATATTGTTTCTCTTTGAATCGTTATTGAGAAGCATATCGAACAAGGAAGCAATGTTTCAATCGTAAATCATGCATCGGGACAGGCTGATCATATCCCATGAGCCTCTAGGGTTTGACAGCATTTTGGAGTTATTGAAATATGGCTTCCGCACCGGTAGACTCGTATAATGATGTTCTGAGATATTTGCGCAGTGGGGATATTCCGGTAATGTTATTAGTTCTACAGATTGAGTACAGTAAAACATCTCTACGCCGACAATTAACCTTTACTCCATAAATACGTCTTCGTCTTTCTGCGCCTTTGCAAACAGAGTAGACCCAGATCAGACGGCTCCTATAGGAGCCGTCTGATCAGGGTCTGCCCTGTTTGCTTATGTTATAATATAGATGTGATTCTTCAGTTTGTGTCGTCATGGCCAAAAATTCCCATGTCTATATTCTATTATAATAAATTTATACATGTAATTAATATTCATGATGACATTATTTCTTACATTAATATTCATGAAGTAAAGGATTAAATGAATAACCATAGGTGTTCTAACTTGAAGACGTTTCCTCATAATGGTACCTTTTGAAACCTTTTTTGGCATAATTTTGTTATTTCAGACATGAATATTCATGAGTCAAATGGGTAATTTTAGCATTTCTTCTACTTACATGATTTTAGGTTAAGTATTCAATTTAGCTCTAACCAACAGACACTTTGAAATATTTTAACTGTTTCCCTAATGAACATAAATACGTGAATTAGTCACCAATTCATGACTATTCATTAACTTTTTTTTTATTTATTTATAATTTTTAAGGGAAATTTGCTTTGACAAAACATGTAGACTATTATAATCAAACAGCAGACCCTGATTAGACGAGTCCTACTGGAGCCGCCTGGTCTTAGTCTTCTGTGAAAAGCGTTTATATCGAGAACAGGGCTATACGAAGTAAGGGGTTACAGCAGTGCATTTAATTGTGACCTGACAATGATAATTATTTCCGAGTTCGGACAAGTGTTTTTTTACAGTACAATAAAACTCGATACTGCGAAATTTTAGTATTGATGAATGTAAAATTATGTCTTTGTAGGCAGGTGGCTGCTTAATGCAGGGTGAAAGTCATGCAAAAAGCTCCTATAGGAGCTTTTTGCATGACTTTCACCCTGCATTACGCTGTCACACGTGTTGCAAATCAATAATGGTACGTATTTGAGTGTTCGTATTATCGAGTGTTCGTATTATCGAGTGTTCGTATTATCGAGTATTCGTAGTATCGAGTTTTTACTGTATTTCAAATACGACATGTAACTTTCGCCAGAGAAGTACTAAGCGATAAAGGCATCTGGTTCTCTATACCTACTAGCAATACAGACCTAGACTAGATTCCTCACTTACACTGATTGTAGGGGTCATGTGATCGGTGTCTGCTCTTTTTGCTAACGGAACAATATTGATCTGGCTATACAGACTCTGTCGTGGTCAAATGTTTCCTGTGTTCATATGCTATTATAAAACACATCTAATTAACATTCATAATGTCATCATTTTTTCTTTGCAAACAGATCGAGGGCTTGGTGCAAAACTATTCTAACTCCTTCACAAAGTGAGGTAGTTAGAATAGTTTTGCACCAAGCCCTCGAGATTGTCTGATCCTATAGGAGCTGTCTGCATTAAGCAACCATACAGAAATCTCCTATTAGATAATTCTGCATAACTTTTGCCCTGCATTAAGCAACTGTCTGTTTTAAGTTAAGACTCATATGTTCAATGAATGAATGGCCATTTTGGACAGGTTTTACTGTGTTTACCAGTGAATGCGCTTCAGATATGTACAGCCAATATAATCAATAATTGGGCGAATATAATCAATAATTGGGCAGTAGAACCCCTCTAATGCGACCACTTCATAAATACACATGGTGTCTTAATAAGCAGGTGGTTGCTTAATACAGGGCAAAAGTAATGCAGAAAGCTCCTCTAGGAGCTTTCTGTATTACTTTTGTCCTGCATTAAGCTACCACCTGCATCTAGCACTCAGAATTACACCTCTTTAAAATGGTCGCATTAGCGGGGTTTTACTGTACATCTTCCTAAACCTTTACTTTACTACATGTACAGTTAACCCCCTCTGAACCGAAATTCTAGTAGAGAAGATTTAAGATACTTTTAGGAAGGTGGCTGCTTAATGTAGGATGAAAGTCATGCATAAAGCTCCTCTAGGAGCTTTCTGCATGACTTTCACCATGCAATAAGCTACCACCTGTCTTCAAGACCGATATTTATACTAAATGTAATGTCCGGGTTTTTAAGGTGGGTTTTACTGTCGATATAATGACTGTATGTATAGTAATGAGCCGAGACTGTAGAACAAATCCGTAGTATTGCATAAGCAAACAGGAGAGATCTTGATCAAACATGAGTTGTCTGTTGTGGGTTTACTCTGTTTGCAAATGCGGAAAATGCTTCTCTACCAGTTTAAGAGTAAAAATGTAATTTAAGATTTAATTTAAGACCAATCCTTGCTGAATAGAAGCGAAAATAGATTCCCCAAGCGCATACATGTGGAATATTCAGCAAGGAATGGTCGTAGTAAAAAAACCACCTTAACCCATTCCCTCATATTGACGACTTTTGTCGACTCTGTAAAAGTCACTTTGTGAAACCATTGTGATAAATAGAGCATTTGCTCCTATAGGAGCAAATGCTCTGTTTATCACAATGCTTTCAAACTACAAAATTTTCATTTTCTCTAGTCAAGGCTCCTTTTCGGTAGATTTATTCAAGGAGGTTGTATTTAAACATAGCCTATGAGGTAATGGGTTAAATTACAATTTAACTCTTTACATGTACCTGGGTCGTCTAATCTGGGTCTACTCTGTTTGCAGATGCGTAGAAATGCTTATCGATGAAGTAAAGGGGTTGGATTGTTTATGTAGGGTTGTCTGTGTCTGTCATTAACCCTATACTCAATTATAACGCCATTGTACACAAGACAGACCTTGATCAGACGGCTCCTATAAATTTAATGGATGCATGTATTCAGATATGGGTTCCCAATATGATTGCATGGGTCTGTTTTCGTCCTATTGTTATCCATGTCTAATGACTTTATATAAAACAACCTTGTCAGGTAGATTTAAAACCCGTGAATACTGGATACTTGAAGGTTGTCGAAAATACAACGAAACATGGACAGAGTGGCGATTTTCTTAGCGGTCATACTTTTGGTTGGGATTGTCGTAGCAACACAAGGTACACGTTTTCTGTTTATTATTATTATATATTTTATTTATGTCATTTATCAGTTTCATTTGTGCGCTAGCCTTAACCCTTCACACCTTGTAAGAATCAATGACGTCATGAATATTAATTAGATTAGATTTTTATGATGGCATATCAATAAGGGAATACTTTGCCTTGACAGAAACTGCAGAATCGTATCTATATTATTTAATAAGCAAACAGAGCAGATCCTGATCAGAAGGCTCCATCAGGAATAGTCTAATCTCGGTCTACTCATTTTGTAAAGGCGTAGAAAGGCTTTTTTTATTTTATAAAGTAAGGGGTTAAGCTGTTTATGCAGGTTCGTCTGTGTCTGTCATTAACCATATACAGTAGAACCCCTCTAATGCGACCACTTAATGAATAAACATACCTGTCTTTATAAGCATGTGATTGCTTAATTCAGGATGAAAGTTCTGCAGAAAGCTCCTGATGGAGCCTTCTGATCAGGAACTTTCTACATAACTTTCAATCTGCATTAAGCTACCACCTGCCTCTGTCACTGTGAATTATGCCCCTTTTTGCTGGTCGCCTTAGAGGGGTTTTACTGTACTTTATAATGACGCCATTCTACGTCTTTGAAAACAGAGTAGACCCAGTTTAGACGTCTGATCAGGGTCTGCTCTGTTTGCTTTTGAAATAAATTTGATTCCACAGTTTCTGTCTTGGCCAAACAGTCTCGCTGGAATGAAGAGAAAATAGATTTCTGAAAACACCCATTAAATTCTGTTATGGGTAATATATAAATAGATACCCAATATTATGCACTGGTCTGCTTTAGTCCTACTGATCGCTAAGCGTAATGTCTAAAATTAGACGTATAGTGGAAGATAATAGGTGACGATACTTACAGACAGTGAAATATTAACGAAACATAAACAAAGTTGACATTTTCCTGATGTTTGCTCAGAATTGCTAAAGCGACAAATGGTATTCAGTTGGACACTTGTTATTGAGCTTTTTGTTGATGATGAAATTAACCATTTCCCTGTTGTATATTCAAGTAGGAAATAATGATGTCATGAATATTAATTAGATTAATTTGTATAATCGCATATGAACTCAGGTAAATTTGGCTCAGGCAGAAGCTGTAAAATCAGATATTTATTACTTTATTACACCATAAGCAAACAGAGTAGACCCTGATCAGACGGCTCCTCTAGGAGCCGTCTGATCTGGGTCTACTCTGTTTGCAGATGCGTAAAAAACTAAAAATGCGCTTACATAACGGAAAGGGTTAACTGAAACAGTTGAAATAGGACTAAATCATGGGACGAATCTGATTACCTTTGCGTACAGTTTGGATCCAGATGAGACGCTGAGTAACTCGGTGCCTAATCAGGATCCGAACTGCTTGACACACCGTTTACGTTTTAGAGACGAATTTTCGGGAAAGTTAAGCAGACAGCATTTTCTTCAACTGGATTTTGCGCCAAAATGATTAAGCGTGTTTGTTTGTTATGTAGTTTTAACTTTATATTTGAAAACTAATCGATGAAACAAATAGTGTATACCCTGATCAGAGCTTAGATCTTGGTCTATACTGTTTGTCTGATCATATATAAACTCTGGGTCTACACTGTTTGACTATGTCCCTTTTAAACTTCGAAGAGCGTTAGACATAAACTGGTTTGTCCCAATAAAATATGATAACAGAAGCAATAAACCTACTACTACGTTGTATATGAATGCGTGAAAATGTCAATTTTGGCTTGTGTTTGGTGTTACCTTTGCCAAAAGCCACGTGACGATGATGCCAATCTTGTTTTCATTTCCAACTGTTCTCCACATGCATTCTTATTTGCGATGTTCTGACACTTGCAGAT